>DWRA01003503.1:0-12000 GCA_018250295.1 Spathilepia clonius | reverse complement strand
TTTCCATTTAGAACATGTTTTAATTGGGCCTGCATTTTTATGTTACATGTATGATGCATGCGAATCCTAATTAAAAGCCACTATAGCATTCATAATATAGCTATTATAAGGAAAAAATATTTTTTCAGGAAAAAGGTAACTTTATTTTCCTTTACAGACAAAATTTTGCATTCAAGTCCGATAATTAGAACACTAAAAAAATAGTAGTAATATATACATAAATTAAAATAATTCCTACGAACATCAAAATTAGTAATATTTTAATAATTTTGATGTTCGTAGGAATTATTAGAGTAGTATAAACAAATGGAATTTAAAAAAATTTTGATATACCAAGGCACGTAAACACCTTTAAAATATTTTTAACAATTTACTGTAACATACATACCAAATATATTTGTTGTAATATGGCGGACATGAATGTACTATGTAGTTAAACTACTTTAGAATACTAAATAAAAAAGAGTGCGTGTATCAATATGTTTACGCGCAAGAAGTTAAACTATTACGAAACAAATATTACATAATATTTGGTACTTATCGTATCGTATTGTATCGTTAGTCTTGATATAATTAGTTTATGGGCATCTTTATGTAAAACTTGCGACGTTACTAGCCTACTTTAGGGCGTCGATTTTAAACGTCGGTGTTATAAATCACTTTTACAAGTTTTCCTCCACGCGCAGAAATTAATACAAGTTGAAAAACTATCTGTGTATTTCACGTATTTCACGTTAAAATATAGGCCAGTGCCTAGCATCAAATAGGAATTTGGCGGTAAAATATAGGCCGATATATTAAGTATCCAATATGCAGCGACAATATTCGACCTACTATACTCAGTGCTTATTAAAAGACTATTGTCCTGCTTATCGAGTACTAACAGGTTCAATTTTCGGGCGGTCACCGATGCGATCCGATTATGGTAATTACATTCCATGATGAAACGATGCCATAAGCCTTTGTGACTGATTCCATAGCTTCATACAGTGGTTCTGATGTACTATCATTAAGTATAAATTCAATTTCTACATATTTCATACATACATATTTACATTTATATACAGTACATATTCCACTTGAATCCAGTTATGAATAAAGGTCTATATATTTAGGTTGATAGCCAGAAAATTATTAGAAACAATTGAACAGCTGTTAAAAAGACTTTAACGAATGATTATAATATTTTCTATATTACAAGCGAAAGTGTAAATTAACTTTTTTATAGATACTTACGTAAAACTTACAATAACCAACGTAAAAATTGTAAAAAACAAAAAAATACGCGCCGCTTTTACGCGTAAAAATGTAGACGCAATAAACGTGTTCATTCAGTTCGATGACAATGCGTTTCGATGAAGCACTACAACCAGGAAGAGGTCACGAGTCCCGATATATCGAGTGACAGTTCCCGTTAAAATTCCTTGTAACTGAGCTGTCAAGCGTATCCAATGAGTTTGAAACAAAAAGAATCCCAGAACAAATTACTCTAACCAGTGCATTTCACTCATTAACATGATTTGTTACATGTGCGTAACGAAGAAACTGCTGCATTCAACAACAGAACATACAAGAACAAAACGCTTTGTGTCACAGTGACGTAATCGAACGAAATTCGAAAATAGAACTAGCGCGCCTTTGTTCATTGATAAAAAGTTTGAATATTTTTTCGAACGTGTTCCATTTTTATGAGACTACAGCGAGGGTTCACAGCTAAGAATTATGTTTTATGGGTAATAATTTTAAGGACTTCGAAATTTAATATAATTGGTGGCTGTTTTAAACGGTCCTTTGTTTTGATTTCTATAGTCATTGTTCTATATTTGACAATAGTGACGTATTGGAACGTGGTGCTTTAGGGTGAATGCATAAGCGTGCCGTGTCACATCGAATCGCAAAATTCTTCGTGGAATACATTCAAAAAGTTAGCCTGAGATATAATTATCGTGTCAAATATCCGGTACTGTCTGTCAAGCACTCACATTAGTGGCAGCATTTTGAACGTCTGGCTTCCTGAGATAATTATCTTTTTTTATATATGATGGGAGTAACAAACGAGCATGTAGTCCACCTGATAGTAAGCGGACACTAACAGTCATGGACATTTGTAATCAACCCCATATATGAATAGAGTCTTATCCGAAGTTGACCACATATGCGTTGCTGCTTCTGAGGACTAAAATGGATCGCCTCGGAAGTATGGTATCCTTACCACACTAAGTACCGATTACACGAAAACGCAGACCTAGTCCTAAAAGCCTAATTTCATAATTCCGATGACTGGTCGGGAATCGAACCCGGAACCCTCTACACGTCAAAGCATCTACTTCACCATTTTCGACGACCTACAAACAATAATATAGCTCAAATAATTTTAGTTTATAATCACTGCTCTATTATGTAGCTTAAAAATATTGGTCGTATAATTTTTTATATTCGTATAACGGACTTAATAATAAGTAACGCGGATATTTACACCATAATCCACAGTCAGCCAGATCATATAATTAGTCGTCATAAAATTCCACAAACCCTGCACAGAGCATCGTTAGGAAGTATTAATTAAACACTCAATTCTGGCTTAAAAATAAGGGCGTCCCATTTAAGTGTCGGCAATTTCCTGTACGCAAGACATTTGTGTATGCGTAACGACATATTTATTACTAGTTTATTTATTTTAGGGCTGAGTATGGGTTATCGTGGGTTAGAGTATGTGAAGGATTAATGATAAATTTCGTGTGGTAAGAGAGATAAACTTAACGAGGCATTCTAACTTAGTCATCACGGGTAGCAACGCATCTGTGGTCAACTTCAGTTGGGATTCTAGTCTTATCTGGGGGAATCACAAATGTCCAAGGGCGGCAGTTGGTAGTTACCATCAGGTGGACTGCTTGCTCGTTTGCTACTCCATCATATAGAAAAGGTAAATTTGTAATGATACAACTAAGCAAAGTTTCATTGAATTGCCTTTACGATGTACTTACGAATAATCTGGGACTTCAATGTACAGTTCCTCGTCTCTTACCTGTAAAAAAGGAAATATTCGTTGATTAACGATTTTAAAATAAACACCAGTCTGGTTGATAGATTAAATAATTTCTGTTATATTATGTACTTATAATCAGAATTTTTTAACAAATATTTTTAAGAAATCTTTTGTACAGATCAAAACTATACTCAACATATATTGTTTATACGAGAATATAAATGTTTCCATTGAACGGTTAATAATTAACAGAAGGCTTATATTTTTAATATGGTCTGAAATATTTAACCGTAAGCAATATGGTAAATAAAACGCTTACGTCCTTTAGTCTCTACAAAAATTGGAATGATGATTTCAATACTAAACAAACGTTATCCTTGCATTCAGATAAATTTGATTTATCATACTTATGAATACACAAAAACATAATACAAATTCTACACATATACTCTTAAGTCATAATACAAACTATTTTTCAATATAATCTTTGTATAATATTATGAAGAATTGTATAATAGTGGTATTTTTCATCAACCTAGGGTCAGAAGTAATAATACAATAAAACAAAGCAATAGCATTCATCTCCACAACCCACCGTATCAGGATGGAGTCACCGAAGAGCATGTCCAGATAAAGATTTGCTGTTTTATGCGATTGACGATCGATAAACCCACCCCTGCACGCCCTATCCAATTACTTACAAACGCAAGAACTTATCTAAATTTCATCTAAGAAGTCGAGATCATCCCACATACGATAGATAGTATCGATATCGACTGTCCTACGTACTTCTATTTTATATCGACACGTCTAATAAGATAAGCGTAACAGAATCGGAGATCGTATCTCTTCTATAGAACTGCAACTCGACTTTTGCAGACTCGAACAAAGCGTCATCTCAAAATAAAGTTGCTTCGTAACCTTTGTGAAGAAACAAAGTATCACTTAAACTTATAGCATCAAGTGGACGTTCAAGAGGTTGGGTATGAATAGAATTGTTTGAATGTAGTGCACGAGTCCAAAGAGCGAATTGAAAGGGAGTTTGTTGACGAAATAGTTTTCGTTTACTTCTGCGCTGCAATTAGTTTTCGCTTGCCGTATTTTTGTGTAAAGATAATACGATGCCTTACAACATTTTCAACGTATTCCACATCAATAGAATCAACATATTTGTAATCAATGTACGACGCGGTTTCTCTCGCGTTATAAATTATAATATGATAAACATATCTAACACTTGCATCCCCGATCAGACAAATATCTGAATCATAAACATAATTTTCTATTTTGGGTATGGGTGTCTATGTATTCGTTTTTGTGTGTGCATGACACCCATGATACAGAAAAGTCCGATTGTAGGGTTACCAAAATATGAAGCTTTATTTATAGCCACTTAACATCTAGAGCTAAAGAATGTTATTGAGTAAAAATATGGTCATATCAGTAAAAGGAACCAATAGAAACCCTGTTCGTTCTTCACGTCGGTAATTATAATGACGGAAATTAATCCAACTATAGAATTAATACTGATTGTTGAGGTTCTAAGATTTTGAAAGGGAAAATGAATATTAATGTAGCCATTTTTCATTAAAGATTTATTATATTGAAAAAGAAAACGAGCGTGTAGTTTACCTGATGATAAATGGCCACTGTCGCTCATGGATATCCATGGTCAAGCCCTGATGAGATTAAAATCCTGTCTAAACTCGACCCCAGATGCATTGCTGCTCCTGAGGACTAAGTTGAAATGGCTCGGATAGGTAACTCTCCCTTACCATACCCTTCAAACTAGAATAGAGCAGTAACACTTGTTATTATACGCAAAAATGGTTGTGGTCGTAGTACCGCTGAAGTCGAACCACAAACAGTTCTACCACCGTCTTGTGTCAATAATATCGAAGTCGCCACACGCTAATGATATTGAAGTCCATTTAAATCCCTGATCGATTGTGAATTGAACTGCAAAGCAGAACCTGGTAAAATAGATCAGGTAAGTAATTTGCATCCGACTAACGAATAAAAGCCGGTAACATTCGATAAAGCGAAAGGAATTCCTATTTACAGTGAACAGGCACTCGAAATTTTAATCAGACGAATGAATCCGGTTAATCAAAGTTAGTTTTTGGCGTCGTACAACTCCGGAGCGTCAGAGCGCAGATTTCAATTTTCCACTTGATTTATTTGAACATGATTCAGATAAAGTACTTAAAGAAAAATACGAAATACGGAAAGGGTGCGGGCGTTTGAAGTGGATTGTGTTTGAAGCAATAAAATAATTGTATGAACATGTTATTATTACATAACATTATTAAAATTAATAATTGTGTGTATAATAATAATTATAACATTTTATAGTAGACGACGGCATTTTACTGAGAATAGAATAAAAAATAGTTTTTATTTTGTACGTGTAAATAGATGAAATATTAAACTTACTATTTTGCTACTGTAATTAAAAGACAATAATTATAATATTGGATAATATGAATCATGTCTTCTACAATAAAAGTTTTAGTAAAACTGAAAAATATGTTATATGATTTTTTTACTTTACGCGATACGCTTTCGTGTAGATTTTCAGTATATAACAATACACATAGTTAAAGTAGAATAAACAAATTTTAGGATTAACAAAAGTCCAGTAGGATTAAATTTTAAAGCAGGTGTGCAAGTAACTTCAGACGGGGATTTTGTGATTCCTTCGCAAAGTTATTCAATAAAAAATGCCCCACTCCATGTTAAAACAATATATTTAAATCAATATTTAACCAATTGTCAGACTTGATCCCATAGAAACAGAGAGAATGTCAAAATATCGAAGTATATTTTTATGGTTTAAAAGTATTACACTTAAAAACCGTTATTTACAGCCGTTATTTTAAAATACACAAACAGTTTATTTATTACCTACTACTATCAAGTCTATTTGCAACAGTAGCCTATTTATACACTGTCTACTTCCGTATTAGTAATACTAGCGTGATATCCAATATCTTTATCAATCGTATCATTACAATAATATTTGCTGTTTGCTTTCAAAAACGATGCGATCACCGGCTAATCGTTTTCCAGACCCCAAATCCAATTATAATGCTCTGAAACACGACCCCTTTCGTTCACGTGAGGTTTCTATTACACAAACAACGTATGTAATCAAAATGTTTTGTACAATGACCTATCGGGATTAAAATTAATTCATATGCATATAGTAATACTAATAGATTTACTTGTAAAATCGTTTAATTAGGTATGTTAGAGTAGTCTACAACATTTTAAAATGCAGGATGGAATTGAGCTTTTTTATTGTAATGAAGTAGCAAAAGAATGCGGGGTACCTGTTGGTAAGTGGCGACTGCCGTCCGTGGATATATATAATCGACCTCAGATAAGATTAGAATCCTACGCACCAGGTATTGCTAACTCCGAAGTCAAAGTTAGAACGCCTCGGATAAGTATGTAACCGTTATTATACCGGTCAAACCAAAACAGAGTAGCGCTTAACACCGTTATTATTAGGCAGAAAAATGTATTGCGGTGCCTCAGAAATTAATGTTCTGATTTTTGCCATTTGGCTACGGAACCCTAAAAACAAAAGATTTTACCACCTTTTGTAAGCGAGTTAAAATATCGCAAGGTAATCTTATTGTGCAAATCGTTGTTTATCCTATAAATAACGTCAGTAAATCCCCATAGAAATAAATAGGATTCTTCGAATATTCTAATTTGCAAAATCGCGGTAGAATCGTGGAAATTACAGGAAAATTCTTCCCACCCCGCATCAAATCAAAGCGTGAATTGAATTTTTCGCATTTTTAATCAAACGAAGTCCCAGTTATGCTCTATTTTTGAATATAAAATAGGGAAACGGGATAGAGGATTTGTTTTTATACAAATAAAACTGTGACTGCACGATTTTCATTTTAAAATTTTCAACACATTTTGACGAATGAAGAAATTTGTATCGTTGCGAAATTCATCGAGAACAAACAATAAACTTTACTGTATAAATAAATAATCGAAATAGCGTAACATAAACATATATTCGCTGGTATTTATGTTTACCATCAAACAGCTTTTTTCGAATAAATGATTTTGAGATAAACCTCTTTGCTTTCGACGGCACTACCGCGACATCAATATGCAGTATTGCTTTGGTTTATATGAAGACATTGATTTATAGCCACATCAGCTCACTTCTATGAAATATTAAGAGAAATACTTAGAAGTAGAAAAAATATACCTATGATAAAATTCACAAGTTGTGGAACTTGTGAATCTTGTACAAACATAGATATGTATATGTTATTCAGCAAATGAATGACGTGACGTTTAATTTGATCACAATACCTTTTTTTACATATAAAAAGTATACAATTTATGATACTATATGCAATGACTTTACTAATTAAGAACATAACATGATTTTACCATGGATGGATTATTATATCACGGACTTTCCATAAGTCAATTTCCTTCCCTCGTAAACATTGTAAAAAACGATATGACATCACAAATGAAGAAAATTGTAAATAAAAACATAATAACAAATATGTTAACTGTAGATACTGTTTTTCCCGCCCAAAAACACGCTTCAAAGCAACCTCGACACCGTGTATTCACGACACAATAAACGGCGTCATTTGTATTTTCTTTCAACGCTGACAATACGCCTAATGTAACGCCACAAATGAACACGGAGTTCCTGCGGGGTATTCCCTAGGGAACGTATCCACAGACAAGTTCCTCCCGAGCCAGATAATGTTACCGTCTACTTAATTCAAGAATAAGCAAGTGGGGAATTTAATGTTTTTTTGTGCCAGAAATAGATGTGCGTATGATTTACGCGTGAAATTATAAGTGGTAAATGCTATTAAGGATGTCAGGCGTAATGATATGCTGATATATAGAATTCGAGTAACTTTGAAAGTTCATGTAATTTTTTTTGCATCGCCCGCGTATGCAACTACGAGAATCCTATCTGAATTTGATCACTAGCGCGTTGCTACCGTTAAGTACTAAGTTGGGACGCCTCGGGTAAGTAGGTTCCTTACCACACCCTTTAAACCAGAACACTGCAGCGCTTAACACTTTTGTTATTAAGCGGAGGAAGGTCATGCTTCGGCATAACCTTCCTCCGCCTAATAACACCTGGCCTTCGGGCCAGGCACAAAGTGTTCTAACATCTTTTATTAACTTCAAAAACATTATTATTATTCATATTTTGATTACTAAAACAATGAAATTGCATTTTTATCATAATTAAAACAAATTTCTTTACAAGATTGTGGCTGAATCAGCATTTTTAAATAGCTTTAAATGCAACAATGATGTGATACACCCGTGAACCTTCAGGTTATATAAGCTGTCTTCAACTTACCATTTACTATTTTTTGCTTAAGTAATATATCTTTTAAACAATATCAAAAACAATCAATACTTGTTTAAGGAAATAGATCTGCCAAAATATTCCCCAGGAAACCTTAAATAGGGGAGAATTCGCCGTTAACGGAAGTAGTCAAAGTGAATCAGCTCGGAGCGGACATGGCTGGATTAATTCGTTGAGACCGCTTTCAAAGAAGGAAATAAAAATAGACGGGCCAGTAATCGCTTTTGTCCTATTCCACGTAATTCGGCTTTCACCTATTATTTTAACTCGCCAGAATCGATTTCGTACCGTTTGCGCCGGTAATGAAGACTTATGTGAAAAATTTCGAATAATTGCACGCTTTCAAACAAATAACGGTTATTTGAACTTAGAGCTTGGAACAAAAGCGTGATTCTATCGATTCGTTTTAATTCGATTCGGCATCTATGAAGTAAGTTAATGTAACTGTCAGTCTGTAAACTTTGGATATCTTATAAAAATAACTATAAAACATTTAAAAAACTATTTGTGTACACTAATGTGTTATTTTTATAGTAAACGTGTCGTTTTTAATTTCTATCTTGTAAATAAACGATTTATCTATCTTTCTAAAATATTACTATTGTTAATAACTATCTCTATATGGTCAATGTTTGCGGATTCTTTTTCTTTCTTGCCTCTGTATACTTTTTTATTTCGTTTCTAATCGTATACGGCTGAATCCATTTAGGCGGAACTTTTACGCAAGGAAAGATATTACAAGGGGTGGCATTAGGCATTTACCTAATACTTTTTGGCTGATAAATTTTAAGTGTTCTTCACAAAGAGCGAAAAGCGTAAACTTTGCGAAAAATATTTCACTATTTATTTAAATCGATCAGAATATTCTGAGCTGCTCATTTAGTACATTCAGCCATTTTCAATCAACCTCAAATATGCTATTATTGTAAACGTTGATTTAAAATGGTGGTTTACCGAATAAATATCGTATTTAAATAACTTTTATGTCATTTAGTCGCAGTAACGTAACCACAGACAAATTGTTCGGTAGAACACGAAGCGTATATTAATATTTTGTTTCAATTAGGTCGGATAACAGTAGCGTTTCGTTTGTATGACCTATACCTATATATTTGTGGGGAAATAATTAAAAAGATAGTTGCTTTTAAAGAAATTCTGAAAAAATCATAAGAAGAATTGGACTGTATCCACCTTATATTAAGCTAAAATGTAAGTAATGTTAGACACGTCACTAATAAATACACGTCTCATCCCTAAATGTCATACAGACAGTTGGAGGTTTTTTTCGCGCGCTTTAGTTTATGGAGAAATGGTGAGATTAGTAAATCGTAGTTTGTTTTGATGCGTAATAAAAGTTGTTATTAGTAGTCATTGTAGTCCAAACACGGCTGTATAAGTAACTAGATGAGATCTATGTATATTATTTATGTGTTAATTTTACGTATACACAAATTTAATGATAATTATACTGATAGGTACATTTTTTATAATAATGTCATGTATTATAATTTAATCGATTTATGTAAAAGTAATCATGATAGCTGCAAATCTACTCACCTGTAGTGGGAACACTATTGTAACAATATATTATGAGCTAAAAATTAAGGATCTGGTGTTGGTGAACCTTAATAAAATAAATACCTGAATTTGACCGGGACAGCGATACTACCTTAGAATTAGCTTAGATTAGGTTACAAGGCAAGTTATATTTAATAATAGACAAAACAATTAGATGGACGCCCTATTCCCCTTAATTAAAATGTATTCCAGCCCATTGACGTCACTGATACAAACATATACAATTCCCTTTTAATGCTCGTGATATTTTCTCAGACACGGAATATAAATTAATGTAAGACGAATAGCAAACAAATTATCATAGTCACCAACTAAAGCCGACATAATCGTAATATTTAATACAGTCTCCAACCCCTTTATTAAGTTGCACAGGCAGTGTTTCGTCAAATATATTTTCATGTTATATCACATCTACCGGCTTCCTATTTTCAGTCGGGAATATAATAAGCGCGTTATAACATTTGCATATAGATCACCCTGCCCGCCTGCTACCCTGACTGATATTTACATCCTTATGAACAGCTGTAAATAACGCAAAAGTGTGTTAGGGATGTGCTGTGTATCGATGGAAATTTACTTCAAGCGCGCTTGAGGACAATAATTGGAGTGATGTTTGAAAATGCTCGCACGTCGTAGCTTCGTCGATATTATTAGCAGTATTTTATCAAATTCCTGTATTTATAGATATTAACATGGTTATTTAATTATTCAATATGCCACAAAGTGAACGATATACGTACTAAATTTTTGCCTTTCTATATTCATTAAATACGTTCTAATTTTAATGTTATGTCACCTGAATGTGTCGCTTCTTTGCTTCAATAACGTGTTACCTTAAAAAACTAAATATTACAGTAGAGCATTTTTTAAATTTCTAAAAATTATTTCGTTTGATTGAAATTGTGTTTTTTTAAGATAACACGTTATTGAAGCAAAGAAGCTACGTGTATCCTTTCATAAAAGATTCAAGTAAGTCTGTGTAATTCTTCAATATCCTGACTTGAACATCATATTTTATTATTTATTATTTACTTATTACTGTTGTGTTGTGCTGTTGTTAATATTATTATTTACTTATTACTGTTGTCTACTCAAATTACTTAGCGATTTTCTTTAATGTTTTTAACATAAACTTGTAATAAACGGAATACTCGTAACATCATTAATCTTGATAATATTAACAAATTAATAATGTAAGAATCAACTTAACAGATCCGAGACGATTTATCCAATAAAAATTAGAATAACAAATATATCATGTTTACACTTGCTCCTAAAGAAGCGGATAAAATATCGTTTACTTTCCAGCTACATCCCATCCCTAATCTAAATAAACTTTAGCCGTACAGCGCTACGTGTTACAAGGATTTTTAATTGAAAGCTTATACGCAACTTTATATTAAGTATGGAAGTTATTAAATTATGAGCATAAAACAGTTATGTTGCGGCAAAATTAACGCGGTTCTGGCGTATAATTATTCATAAATGTATTTGCATATCGTTAATTGTTAGTTAGCACTTATTACAGTACGTTTATATCAACAGACATCGTACGTGTCAGACACGGTCCGTTTCAAACCAAAATCGTGCCGTTCTTACAATGTTTATGAACGTATATACGGATTTATATTTTTCGCAAAAATATTGTATAGATAAATATTATTTTATCTGACACTAAATGTCTGTAGATAAATATATACGACAATAATCGGTCAATAAGTCGGACCTTAGGTAAAGATAACTTAGTGATATGAATTGAACTTTAATCTAATTTATTTCCTAGACTTCTATTCTAATCTAATCCTAGATTCATACCGCCCATCTACCAAATTTATGAATATTTAAAATTACTTGCTATAGAAGTGAAGAATATCCTGAGCAAACCTATGTAGTCGATAAACAAAAAAAAGATCTCAAAAACAAAAAAAATGGTGGTAGAACCCTTTGTAGTTCGACTCCAGCGGCACCACCCACACACTTATTTCTGCCTAATAACAGCAGTGTTAAGCGCTGCTGTCTTCTGGTTTGAAGGGTGCGGTAAGGGAGATAA
>DWRA01003502.1:0-12004 GCA_018250295.1 Spathilepia clonius | reverse complement strand
AATTCGCACTTGGCCAGCGCGGTGGACTATGGCCTAATCCCTCTCACTCTGAGAGGAGACCCGTCCCCAGCAGTCGGACAGTAATGGGTTGACGATGATCCTTAAGTTTAAGCAAAAATTTACAAATAACACAAAATTTTAATAGAATATGCACGTCCCTAAGTAAGAAAAAAATAATAACTTCGACTACTCAAAAAGTTAATTTTAGTCATAATAAATTAAATAAATAAATTTGTATCCGGCTCCATCCGCAAACACTGTCGTATACCATATTTTAGTTGAATTAAATATCTTACTTCTAAACATCTTACTTCCTGTAGAATAGCCAGCCTTTGCTTGAAAACTCTATATAAGTTTCAAGGTTTAACCCATGGACTGTAGAAGTGTAAAAAATATTGTTACAAGAAATTTACAGGCTCTTTGTGTATAATTTGTTTATATCTAGAAAAATAGATCTAACTAGATTTAAAAAAAAAAATCATTAATATTGTTATTTTTTTATTACACGTATGTGTCATATTTGTTTTTTAAGTAAAATATTCATGTTATTTGGTAAAAAATGGAATTATGTTAAATACATTTTACTCAAATAAAATATACTCATATGCGTATAATTACATACATATTCATGTTCACATTGTAGAAATTTCAGCCTATAAAAAAATAAAAAGTTAACAGAAAGTATAACTTTCAAACATTCTAAAGTTTAAAACTAAATAAATCGACTCAAATGACACTTGAAAGAACATCAAAGCAGCTGATTTAAAATCACTTTTTTAGATTAAATTAAAGCCGTACATTTAATTAAAACTCCTAACTCACCTGCGCGCTCTTATCAGCGTTATCCGGCATCTTATACCGTAGTGCACGCAAACCCGCGAGATACAGGACGCGCGGCCGCGACCGAGGCAACCGAGAAATGCGTCGGGAGTCGGGAAAGACTCAGCTCATTGGGGCACGTTTGTAGGCGACGGGACGGGTACGACACGATCTGATACAATTCGAGAAGGATGCCAAATAAAGGCAACAAATATTCACCGGGAATCGGAAGTATGTCGGATTTACGATTCTTAAGGTATAATTTGGATCGTGTCCATCTGTTATAAATTTATGAATTTCCCCAGATGAAAAATACAAAAAGCTAGGATAACGTATGCAAATTAAACATGAAACAGTTTGAATTTCCCCAAAAATGTAACTTTTATATGAATGATATTGTGTATGTGAAAGTAATGCAGTCCACCTGATGTTGATTGGCTACTGTCGCCCGTGAACATCAGTAATCAACCTCAGGGTTAAAGTCCTATCAGAGGTCGGCCAAAAAAGTTCTGTTAGATTGCTACCCCTGAGGACTACGTTGGAACGCCTCAGATAACTATATAATACATACTTCAGGGAAATTATAAGTCTAAAGGTAAAACTAAATAAAAATTACGATTACGTATCGTATAAAGGGGCCCAGAAAACTTGGTTAGCGTATGCAACAAAACAACATATTTATGATAACAAATAAAGATTACAATATTCGGACAACTTATAAAATCAGTGTTAAGGGCTGCCTTGTTCGGGTTTAAAAAGTGTATAAGGTAGATACATTTATATGATGCGTACTATTCTAATCCTTTATGATCTTCTAGTTAAAACTTAGGACAGTTTCGCGCCTGTGGTTACCTTACCTTACTGTGGGTACCTTAGGTAGAACCCCAAACTAATCAATGGGCGACAAGGACTCACCATAAGGTGGACCGCATGCTAGTTCGTAAAAATATGAAACGAATAATAATATAAAAAACAAATTAAGAAACTAAAGATAATTTGTAATTTTTAAAATTCAAAGTTACAATTTTCTAGCTGCAAAAGTAATTTCCGTAATATCTAAGTGATTTCAGATATTTACACACGGGAAAGTATTCAGCGATTTTATCTCATATTAGTAATTAGTGCCGATACTCGAAGTTTCCTGAAAATAAGATAGTTCCTAGCAGATTCCCCGTGAGACCGTAGTTCCCAATAGTGTGATAATTAAGGTCAATTTACACCAAGGTCCGCAGAATCGTGACAAATATTGTTTGCTTCGATACATTGTGGATTTGAGATAATATATTACAATCTTTCGTCCCTTACTCCTATCCTTTCTGTCTGTTGAACAGATATATACTCATACTTCGAATAGTTAAAGGTACGTCCGTCACTCAATGTAATTTTTTATTATATAAGTTGAATCAGCTATATCTAGTCATCTGTGTCCCGTGTCCTCGTAGAGTGAAAAGAGTTTAGATCATATTCCACACCGCTCGCCAAATGCGAATTAATATACCCCACACAAATTCGACAAATATTACAGAGAACTTTATCTAAAGTGGTTGTCTCAGGCTGTTTACGCCAGTAAAGCTATCGAACTTCGGAATAGTGTATAGAAGCGTTTACTCCACTAGACTATCGCTGCTACAGTCGGTCACGCCATCTTCATTTTCCTTTAAGAATTTCTAGGTTCGGGTTAAAAATATTCTTCGATGGGAGTAATTAGTTCTGCCACTTTCCGCTAGCTAGAGCCACGGAGCTTACGTAGCTTTTATTTCGACATGGCGGCGCTACTATCGTAATTCAGCATTTTTTTACCAGACTGGATAATTTATACTACTCATTTATTTCATTTTATAAATCGTACTGTTTATAATGGAATACAAATTATATACTACATACTGTTTGAGAAGTTCATAGAATTTAGGTGTCTCGCATAAGTTTTGGTTCAAAAGAAGGCATCTCTCGGTTTAAAAAATACGTCCAAATTTAAAAGTTAATATCATTTGATTTAACCGTGAGGTAACTTGTGATCATTTAATCTTGTTTTAAAGTACCTATCTACTGTTTGTAATATTCCGAGGTAACCGTGCAATATTATTTTGAAAATATATTTAATGTTCATGCGTAGTCGTTACATTATGTGCGTGGGACTTTATAGTTGCGTTATATAATTATGAGAAACTTTAGTCGATGATGTAATAAAACAATGATATGTTTATGTGTATTACTAGTGCAATGGTAGTCAGTAAGAGTACGAAATGAGGAGCGTCTTCTAAGAATAATTTATTATTGGCCGTGACTCTGAAAGAAGACGAGGAATATTGCTACTCTTGATTCTTGTGAAATCAGCCGAGAAGCATGGTGTTTACCTCATTTTATAAGGTCATTGCTATGCATGTATTATTGTATAATAACTATGTAAGTACTATACATTCTACTTAAATAAAATTCTAACACTGACTGACACACAGTTTCAAGCAATGGATCGACATAATTACATATACGGTATACGTGTAACAATCCATAAGTATCTACCTACTAAGACAGTTTTTTTTAAAACGCATCTAATAGGACCTTAAGGAGGACGAAAGCTTGTAGTTACATAAAGTAAGATACGCATATACTAATATTCAATTTATTTATATTGAAAAGTAGAATGTGCGAGCAAAAGTTGGCAAGTAAAACCGATTAACGAGCTATTCATCAATATTCACCGACTGTCATAGATCTTCACTGAGATGGCCAATACGAAAAATAACACTTCATGTCACTTTTGCTGAAGGTGGACTATTTATAGTTAATGATGTATACATATGAAAATAACGTATTAACTATATAAGTGACAAACAATAACAACTATACATAAACAATATAGTATAAATAAATAAATAAATATAGGTACTAGTGAATGAGCTACAGCGTCTTTATCGTATCTAAACAATATGTTTTATCCAATTGTTTAATAAATTGGAATTAAATCGTATACATTTTTTAATTATTAGTCTGGCGCTATAAGTTGGGAAAAGGCAACCTTTCATTTGTTGACCCGCGTGGTGAAGCGGTCACCATACCCTTCGGACATGCACGTCAAACGCTCCACTTAACCACACCGCTTGGTGTGTTCCGAGTTCAATCCCCGGCCGGACCGATATCTAGGTATATGATGAATATAGGTTTTTGTTATGGGTCTGCGTGTATTACTTGTATTCGCAGTTGTCTATATTCTAGGTTCCCACGGCATACGAAAATTCCTACTGCGTGGCTAAGAGTGTAGAAAGCGTTATTGGCATCATATTGGCGTTATTGGTCCTTTCAAGTTGTTTATCGATTGATGGTGCATTTATTTCTGCAAAATATTGTATATAAAAATAGCATTTTGGCTGACACGACACGTTCCATATAAATATAGGACTTAGGTATAAATACGGCCGAATAGTATGAAAGTATATTGATCGTATAAGTCAGGCATTGTGCTTTTTTGAAACAGATAAAGTTTGCGGTAGCGGCTATGTAGGCATTATCTGACCACCGGGTGGCAGAAATAGGCAAATTGGCTGTCTCGGTCGCAATTACGAGATGATGCTCGAGTTGAGATGCTGCGTACGGTCCCACTATGACAGGCTTACATGCGCCAGACTTGAAGAATTGACATTTCAAAGGCGAAAAAACCTTTTAACATAAAATGGCCACGGACACTAGGTGTTTGTGTGTACATTCAATAAGAATACTTTGCTGTGATTATTATACTTGTTTAATACTATAATTATATTTATATCTTACATGAAGGTGTTTTAATGAACTTTCTTTGATTTTGACGGCATTATCGCCACACCTATTTCGTGCTTATAACCAAAATGTAAAGTGCTGCTGTCTTCTAGCTTGAAGGGTGCGGTATAAGTAATAGTTATCCGTGTCGTTCTAACTTTGTCCTCAGGGGTAGCACGCGTCTGGAGTCGATTACAGATGTCTATGAGCGGTTACCACTTACCTACCTATTTGAGGTAATCTTACTGTATGAGGTAATCTCCAAAACGGCTTGGTCAATTTTTACGGTGTACCATTCACGATGTTTCGTAAAGTGTAACTTAGGCTATATTTATTTAAGAAAATGTATTACTTTAGTGTTAAAAGCGTTAAGTTAAAAAAAAATTAAAACGAATTTTTTTTTAATTATGAAAGTGTACATTTATGTCATGTTACATTCTTTCAGACGCAGGTGAACCCGCGGCGCTCAGCTAGTTCACAATATAAATTTAGATTTCTCTATAGGAACATTTAGAGCCTGTATCAGTTAATTTCACGATATACCTAATATGTAAATTTGCCTGCTGTTTTCCTTATTTTTGCTACAAAAGCGTTTACAATATAGATTAATAGCTTACTTCAATTGTAAACAAACTTCATCATCATGTAAACCTGGCGTATTTCAATTGAGTTATAAATAAAACCAATTTGCAACAATAGAGCACTTGTATTTTTATGAAGTAATAGCGTGGGTGTGTCTTTTACAGTGTATTTTTAGATAAATACTTTGTTTACATTCTAATTTACATATCTATGTGCCGTGACACTTAAAAATCTATTTTCAAGACGCATAAGTGAGAGTAATAAGTCCCGTGGGAGCGGGAGAAATTTTCAGAAGCATAATATATTATTAATAATATCAAGCTGTACCACACATTTACTCCTGTTTAAAAAATGCAACAAGACATAAATTACATGCAACCGAAATTGTATACCTTAAACAGTTTTTTACAGGCGTGCGCGAAAAATTTAATAGGATTGATCTTTTTATTGGCAGAACTCTTAAATACGTTCTAAAACAAAAGTAGCCTTAGTTATGCTTTATAACATCAACTCATCAAAATCGGTCCAGTCGTTTCGGAGATTAGCCAAAAGAAATAGATAGATA
Source organism: Spathilepia clonius (assembly GCA_018250295.1). NCBI lineage: Eukaryota > Metazoa > Arthropoda > Insecta > Lepidoptera > Hesperiidae > Spathilepia > Spathilepia clonius. The sequence goes on along the minus strand of DWRA01003502.1, from coordinate 6,288 downwards.
GACAGACCATTGTTTGAACTTATTTTGACGTTACACACCGACACTTCAAATTTATTTGTCTAAATTGAGAGGTACTGTCGACGCTAATCTAGAACCTAGAATTTCCTATGTTATAAATGCCATAGACACCATTACAAGAATCTACACATACAGTCCGAATGATCTAATAATTTTATTCTGTCGCTAGAATATGCACAAACGATATTTCAGAACAATGAAAAATAGATCGGCGTAAAACTGGATGTACATAATATATGAAACGGGTCGTTTGCGGTGTACGTGCGGCGTTACCGTAAATTTTATAATTTTATACACCATAACTTACATCTTCCTGTATTTTTTCACACATCGGACTATTTAGATTTGGGCGTATAAACTTCGCCGAGCCATATGATGGATTAGCTCACATATAGAAAAAAACTAGTAAATATTTTAGTAAGGTATTTCATATTTTCTGATACATTAGCTTAAGTAAAATCCAGAATTTTATCTTCAAATTTTTACTGTACCTTTTTTGTATATTTTACCTAACGATAAGGCAGACAGGGTTCTTGATAGAAAGTAGTCACCGTCGCCTATAGACATTTGCAACACCAGAGGAGTCGTCAATGCATCGCTTGCTTTAAAGGAGAACTCTTTTTGCACCCTTTTTGACGGGCCCCATGTCATAGCGCGCTGGGAATACCTCAGGAGAAAATTCATTCCACATCTTCGTTCGCGCACGTTCGTGCCAAGACTGTCTGTGCAAATCGAACCGTGGAGGACCACCACGAGTCCGGTTGGTAAGGATGGAACTTCATCCTTCGGCGTGTGGTGCGGTGGAGAAAGGGTGACGTAGGCATGAAGTGAAATAGTTAGTAGTCAAAAATTTAATAGGTGCCAGTTTTTTTGTGAGGATACCCTATATGGATTCCCTCCCCACATTGCTTCTCTGGACACCCTTTGTCGGGACTGTGGGTAAGCTACCAGCACTCATGCGACTCCAAAATTTCCACTATACCTACTCAGTGCTCCATAAACTAAGAGGTTCTGGTTACAATACCTGAACCCGAAGTTTTGGTACTTACTTCAGATCGCTACTCAAATACTCTATATTTTATAAGTTCTTTTAAGTATTTATATTCGATGCCCCTTGATAAACGCTTTGCCGCAGAGTATTTTGCAGAATGTGAATCTGTTCACTATTAACACGCGTACTTAAGAGTGTTGATAGCAATCTGATTGTATACCTACCACAGTTATATACGCTTATGTAGCTATAGGTCTTGTCAACATACGGCAATGTTGCCAAATGCTTTAAATAGAGAGAGAGAGATAAATAAAAGTAGTTTTAGTTTTTATAACTTTTTCGTTCATTGCATTGTTATTCGACAATTATGTGTTTAAAATATGTCTCTCTGGTTGTAACTTCTATTATATAATCGTATGTTGACCATATTTTGAGGCAATCATTGTAACCATTATTTTTGAGAAGTCGCATTGTCTATAATGGAAAATAAATGGTATTATTACTAAACTGTTCTAGATGCATTGTTACTGAATTGTCTTCGAAATTAAAATTACTAGACTGTAACCCCTTACACACACACACACCTAATAACGGTTTTTAAGGCAAGATCTTTTAAGGTTTGTTGTGTATTAGCAGTTTAGAGTTGTTTTGGTCCAATATAATAAAATTGATAAATCTGATTGCAATTCCTTTGACAATTTACCCTAACTCTCTAAAGTTACAGGGTAAGCATTAATCCTTACGACAAGATATTACTTTTGAGTTAATTATATACCAGCGCGATTACTAGATCGTTTAATTACTAGATCGTTTTATTCAAATATAGTATCGAATAACAAACTAAACAACAAATGTCCAATAAATAATCTAAAAGTCCAAGGTAATGGATATCATTTAAAAACGTACTGAAAATAAATACCTACTTACTCATATTCAAAGACGATAATATACGGCAGCGTGACGCGGTCTCTTGATACGAGAGGTGCCAAATGAGCCTACTAGCGTCCAAGAGTTTGACCGACAAATGACGAAATAAACAAAGCTTTACAATTTTAAATGTTTTTCACGGTCTTCTGACGTATATATGAGTGTTATAGATTTGACAATTCAAATTGCTGTTACAAATGTGATTATGGTTAGGCATAGAATCGAGACGAATATTATAACATAAATAACATCATGTCCGAGCGATGGCTATGATAAATAACCTGATATTTTTACTAAAATTAAGCAATTCACGAAACCTTTTAACTTGGTCCTCAGGAGTATCAGAATGTCTGTGGCCGACCGCGTGTAGAACTTCAATAACCGTCAAGATGATTACAGATGTCCCAAGGCGGTAATTAACGCTTACTTTCACTTATTGCAACCACAACCTAACGCCCATAATCATTTTAAAGGTGGTAGAACCCTTTGTACTTCGACTCCGGCGGCACCACCGCCACACGTATTTCTGCCTAATAACAGCAGTGTTTGAAGGGTGTGGTAAGGGAGATAAACATAACGAAGCATTCCAACTTAGTCCTCAGGGGTCGCAACGCGTGCGTGGTCGACTTCAGTTGGGATTCTGGTCTTATCTGGGATGAATCACAAATGTTCGTGGGCCTCAGTTGACACTTAGCATCAGGTGGACTGCATGCTCGTTTGCTACTCCAATTTATTTAAAAAAATATATGTGACAAGTTGTGCTTACTAGAAATTGTCAAATTTCGATCTTTAGAAGGTAGGATGGAGTAGTCACAACGGGCGTAGGACTATTTTAAATTATCTAATAGACATTGTTCACGGCTTGTAGAAGTGCTCAACGTCATTAATATTTTAGAAAGTCACTGTTCCGTTGCATTTCCATTGTAATAAACTGGTCATGATTGTGTTTCTACAAAATTGTACCTATTACTTTAATAATATATATCCTAGGAGCCAAAAAGATTGGAATGATAACTAAGCAAAGAGACGTATGGATATAGATTTTTAAGAAAAAGGTGATCTGCCTAGCTACAAACCTGCTGATCGGATCAAAATAGTTTTACTACGGTGTAACGGGTCGCCAGTTGTTGGGTGATTATTTTTGTGCCTGGAAAATACATTTTTAAATATCTTTGTTTACAATTACTGTAGAGTAGGAAGCTATTAGAAACGGCTGTTCACTTTTTATAAGAAAAACTCTAAAAACACTTTTAAAAAAAAGACCACTACTCCATTTTAATTATTATGAACTAATGAACGATTGTATATGTATCTGACTCGAGATTTGAAGATTTTTCAGTGCCTATATTATCGCGACTCCTTTTAAATAACTACAACATGACTTCAAATGCTATGTACATAAGTAATTCACGCCCTTTTTCAATAAAATTAGATGTTACGCCAAATCATGCCATCTAATGGAGAATTAAAATTTTGAAAATGGTTATATTCCTAATTGATAAGCTTGCTAAATCACCAAGCAATATAAAAAAATCTAATTAAAATTGTATATTTACCATAATTTTGTGGGTCGATAAGCTATTGGTAGTCAAGATAAGGGAAGCAATAAAAATACAAGTTTCTTAGTAGTAAGAATACGATTATCGATTTCTTGTTTTTCCCTATTTGTTTATTTCTTGTTTTTTGTTTATTTAGCTATATCGCTTCCTATACTAAACCAGTTTGTATCTACTTGTCTTTGTTTTTGGTAACGCAAATATGAAATTAAGATTAAACACTTACTATACTCAAAAAATACAAAGTCACTTCTCACTCAGCGCAAACGTCACGCCGGGCCCTGAAGTTCTATATCCGGTACCACAAGACGACGCGAGTGACTGCTACGTTGATTTATTTAAGCGTCGTTATGCTCGCTAAATGTTTAACAATGGCTTCTATTTTAGCACGCGTTTATCGTCAGTTCAAGAACCGAAGAAATGGCTCTTAATTTTAACATCTGTTTGATGAAATTACAATTACGAAGTGTTATTACGGAGATATACATATTAAAGCTTTTAAAGGCATTGATAAAGGACTGTAAAGACGTACCTACATAGTAGGTAATAATTTTCACACGTTTTAACGCCTCATATTAGTGACTCTCCTCTACCACAAATATCAAACCAAACAAAATAGTTTTATGCTGCTTCTATAAGGCAGAACCATAATTATTACTAGATGTACGTGTAGCAAAATTGACACCGCAATCAAAACTAATAATATAACTTCTAGACGACACAGAGCAAAGAGTGAGAGAATTGATATGACCAGTAATCCGGGAAAATGCCAAGAAATACATATGTTAGCTTCCTTTGCAATTTTAACTTTTAGTTATATTAAAAAAAATAACAAACAAATAATTAAAGATTCTCAAGGGTGTGTGAAATCGACCTACCTCTTGTTAATTGTATGTACGAAATAGAAAAGTATTGGCGAGATGTCCGTGTATTGTTGCCAACTGACGCCGAAGTTTTATGTTCACTTCCGAGCTATTTAATTACTCGATAATAATCGTTCAATACTCGTTTGAACATACTTGAAATTGTTCACACTCTTCAGATATATTTAATTAAAGAAGATGTAGATAGATCTATATATACGAATTAATGTCACCGACAGACTAATGCCACAAATTGTTGCCTCTCATTAAGAGCAACCAAGATTTAACATGATAATCACATATAACCTCGCAGTCATTTGGTCATTAAGGGGACACGATTATTACCTTATTTACAACTTTGTAACTTACTTAAAGATTATTTAATTTGTAGATTCTAAATATTAGGACAGATGTAAACAAAACTTGTCTTACACTTAATATGTTAAACTGTGGTGCTAAACTATGTACATCTTACATTCTTCTTTCTAGGAGACGTGGATCCAGAATCACGCTAGAATTGATCGATGATCATTGTGTCTAAAAATTACTATAAGTTGCGCTTCTGATCAAGTTTAGATTAGATTCTAAAGGTCTTTTTAAGGTAAAAATAAATAGACCTATTCCTGGCAAGTGTGTCTTTTGAGCAATATTACTGCTATCCCTCAGATATAATTGTCAAATACTAGCTTATTACAATTTGAACCTAGGCAGTGTTCAGAAGCTACTACACTCGTAGTCCAATAAAGAAAGGGTATGCGTTTTACGGCCTGTAGCCTGCAGTTAAACAGTAGTACTGCAAGTGTTCGTTCTCGATATAACTTTGCATAAACTTGGCGATAAAATGTTTAGTCTGCTGTGACCCAATATTTGGGTTAAACGTCGTTGGCACGAACAAAGCCACAGTTTATTTAACCAATCATTTCACTGTCTGCGCTTATCATCCTTTGCAAGAGCCGATGGTTCTCAATGTACTTGAAAGAAAGTAGATTTTCCTGCGTCAGCTCTCTTAAAGTACGAGACTAATTTACATTTATTTTAAAATTGAGTTGTACAAGATTATTTTGAGATCGGATTAAAAATAATTGATATTACTTAGGTACCCCTGAAAGTACTTTTAGGATTTTTTGATGCTAGTGTTTCTAATGACAATGTTGCATTTTTGCTGACAAAAAAATGTAACATTAAAGATAATGATAAGTTTTACTTAAAATTAATTAAGTTATTTATGTACTTCGGTAAACACAGAAGATTTTTGTGACCTGTATATTTTGAGAAGCACAATATCATTTAAACAGAAAATTAAAACCAATTCGTTACAGCGGTTTCCAAGAAATTACATATAGTTTATCTACTTATACACATGCGTAATATCCAAGAATTGCTCATTTAAATAATAAGATAAAGCAAGTGTCCCATCACAGCTACAAACGAAAGTAAAAGAAAATCAGAAGCCGTATACCTTGCAGCTTATTCGCCGCTTGTCAGCGCCATAATATATCCAATTACAGACGAAGGCTCCCAACGGGTCAGGGAGATTATAACTGGCTCGACACTGTCTCCATAATACGACCTACTTCGGGTACACTTTTAATTTCAAACAGTTTTACACCTAATATCTAGTACTAAATATTTTTATAATAGGTTACGAAAACAAAAGAGGAGACGCCGCACGTCTCGGCTACATCTACCGAAATATGGTAGGATTGACAAGAAAGTGCTAACCTTTTTTTCTTTTTTTTTATATATAATGGAGTAGCAAACGAGCATGCAGTCCATCTGATGATAAGTGACAACTGTCGCCCATGGACATTTGTGATCCACCCCAGATAAGACTAGAATCCCAACTGAAGTCGACTACACATGCGTTGTTACCCTTGAGGACTAAGTTGGAATGCCTCGTTAAGTTTATCTCCCTTACCACACCCTTCAAACC
>DWRA01003501.1:0-12006 GCA_018250295.1 Spathilepia clonius | reverse complement strand
CTGAAGTCGACCACTGATGCGTTGCTACCCCTGAGGACTAAGTTGGAATGCCTCGTTAAGTTTATCTCCCTTACCACGCCCTTCAAACCTGAAGACAGCAGCGCTTAACACTGCTGTTATTAGGCAGAAATAAGTAAGTAGAAGTTACTTAAAATTACATTTAGTATAGTTTAAATATTTCAGTGTAAGTTTGACTTATGGTCAACAATATTAAACATTATTTCTTTGCTATGTCCGGGTATTGTCATACTCTTTAAATCTGCTCCGAAATTATTTGATGGGCGTTAGGTAGCCATGTTGTTAGTTCGTTAAGCCCTCTTTCCTTGTTCATGTTCTTGTTAGCACAGAGAACGGGAAATTGTCTTTGACAATGTGAACTCGTTCAATTTTGTGTGAGTATTGTTATCTACTTACTGACTGTTCCGTCCGTCTATGATATGATTTAGAACAAAGTACAAAAAAGTCAAATGAGATAGGTACTGGAATGTAAAAGTTATGTTAAACCAATTAAAGGAATGTAAGTTAAGTGTGACAAAGTTAAGACGTTGGCGAAGTTACTTAAAAGAATTGTAGATTATAGAAGTTAAATCGACTGTAAAGATTTGTTTGGCAGGAACACTGCTTTGTTATTTGGTGTGAAATGTTCATGGGGTGCAATAATCACATTAGGTAGACTAGATGCTAAACGCTATTTTGAAGATAGTAGAACCCTTTGTGTCGCTACAACCGCCACACCTATTTCCGCCTAATGACAGTGTTAAGAGCTGCTTTCTTCTGGTTTCAAGGGAAATATATTTATCCGAAGTGTTACAATTTTGTCCTCGGAAGTTCCAAGACCAACGCTTCTGTGGTCGACTTTAGGTAGGATTCTAGTATTATCTGTTTTTAGGAATATCCATGGGCGGCAGGTACTACTTACCATCCTATTATCGCTTCGACTGTGGCGGCACCACCGCCACATCTTTTTCTGCCTAATAACAGCAGTGTTAAGCGCTGCTGTCGTCTGGTTTGAAGGGTGTGGTAAGGGAGACTGACTTATCCGAGGTATTCCAACTTAGTCCCCAGGGGTAGCAACGCATTTGTGGTCGACCCCAGTTAGGATTTTAGTCTTATCTAGGGTAGATTACAAATGTCCATGGACGGCAGTTGTCACCATCAGGTGGTTGTATGCCCTTTTGCTACTCCATCATATAAAAAAAAAAATTACAAAAATGCTTTCATATAAAAGTCCAGAATTTACCTCGTCTTTTGAATTTTATCCAGAACTATTCGATCATTGTCGTTAGGAAGTAAAGTTTGTGCTAGTTCGTTAAGTCCTCGATGTTCATGTTCTTGTTAGCACAGAGGAGGGGAAATGGCCTTTGACAATTGTATGTAAACTCCAGAGATTTGATTCACTATTGTTGAACGTACTAGCTGGTACTGCTCCGTCTCGGCCTAATACGATTTAGAGAAACGTGATTTATTCGCGGTTTATGTTGTGTAAACCATCTTACATTAAAATAAAAAAAATCGGAAATATTTTCCTACCATCCAAGAAAATACCATTACTGTTTTTTTTGAGCAAATATTGACGTAGGCATTTAAAAATCCGAATAGATATCTCAAAATAAAACAAAATCTATGTTTTGGGTATTCTACATGGCAGTTTTTGTATATAAGACCATAAAATAGAAATGTTATTGTTAACGATTTACCGTAGGATTTTACCGTATTTATTTCTTACTAAGACTTTAATTTAATACCCTATCAAATAAAATACAATTATCCACCGGTTGAATTGAAGACATCTTCCAACTTTTCCAATCCATTAAAATATACCAATTTGTTCCCGAGGTACGATCATATTTATTTTTTCCATTCATTTCTGTGTCTACCAATCTGATGTAAACAGATCGCTTCGAATAATGAGTTCCCTTGTTAGCGCGACTCTGACGGAAATAACCTTTGACAATTGTGTTTGAACTTGAAATTGACATGGGATCGTATTGATAAGAGGGTGATTTCCACGTATTTAAATAAGTGTACTGAGACACCTACATTTTGATGATATTTTTATGACAACGTAAATGATTTGTTAGGATTTTATTATCACTTGCATTAACGATGAAGGAAAACATCGACAGGCCACCTGCACGCCTTAAGTTGCCAAATGTGTTGAGGTCTACCCTTTAGCATTTTGTTATGTAACGGGTACTTACGATACGATGTTTTGGTCACGGTGGTATCGTGAGAATATAGTATCGTGAGTACCCGTTACATAACAAAATGTATCAATTTCGCGATAATATAAGTCTAAAATCATATACTACCATTTAGCATTTGACCAGCGTGTGGAATATGGCTTAACTATTCTCACTCTGAGAGGAGACCCGTGCAGTCGGACAGTAGTGGGTTGACGACGAGGACGGAGTAATTTGTACGAAACAGATGAGAATTAAAAGTAAAATATATCTAGTTAGAATATTTTATTTATCTCTAAATTTAATTGCTATTATGTTGAACAAATAGCAACATACTACAATTGACGTCTTGAACATGTTCCGCTCTAGATTTTGGTTCTTAATTAAAGCAGTTTAACTTATTATTTTTTTTATGATGGAAGTAGCAGACGAGCAGTCCATGTGATGATAAGTGGCAACTAACGCCTATGAGCATCTGTAATTGATCTCAAACCAAATAATATTCTACCTGAGATCGTTTACAGATGCTTTGCCACCGCTGAGGACCAAGTTGGATTGCCTTGGATAAGAATGTCTTCTTTGCCACGCCCTCAAACCAGATCATAGCAGCGTTTATCCGTGCTGTTGTTACTGGATAGAAATAAGCGCGGCGGTGGTGCCTCCGGAGCCCAACTACAAAGAGGATCTACCACTTTTAAATTATATATAGTTTAATTATATCATTATAATTATTTATATTTAGATTAAGTTAAACGAATCGCTAAGGAAGTTATACGTTACTAAACCTGCACACTACGTTGTATAATTAAATTAGTAAAGGAAAAAATCGGAATGAACCACAAGAATGAAAATACAAAGTCGACCAATTTTCATATACTTGAAGAGATATACTATCGTAAGCTACGAGTATTGAAACCCTGTTCTGTAGCTATTGTGTTTTGTTGAACAAGTGCCAACATTCTACAATTGACTGCCGGAACATGTTCTAACACTTGATTAGTCTCGTGTTTATCTTTAGGTTCTCTAGGGAATCTGTGGGATTTTGTTTAATGTAGGTCGTTTTGAGTAGTTTGTATTCAAATACAAGTTGTATTCAAATCCACTTCCGATGCTGGTTCCAGGCCAACATAGCTGACATTCTGGTAAACATATTGAAATGAAATGTTGAGTTATGTTAATTTTGAATGCATTTCCAACTGCAAACATTTAGTTTGCAGCCCTTACATTAACATTTCTCATTCGTAATGGTTCTCATTTTTGACAAGGTTATTACCTACAGGTAAATCAAGAGCCTTATTTTAAAAAAGTGTTCAGTATTCAACTCTCGTCACGAATACCTAAAAGATCTCGTCTTTTCATGTAGGCACCTGTGTGCGTGATGTATCATGAGTATGAATATGTCCCTTGTTTAACCTTTCACCCTATATAGGGGTAAATGGCATTGCCATCATTTGCAGAATATCAACATAAGTTTGTTGTTTGTGTACGTTAGTGAGAATTTTAAAAACGGCTGACCCACCAATTTCGAAAAACCCTTAGCGAGATTAAGGATCGTTCAAGAAGTAACATGAACCTAAGAAGCTCTTGCGTAAAAACAGACAATTGAAAGCCTTCAAAAGGAATGACATGAAAATCGTCTGAAACGGCGGCATAATTTTGGCATAATTTACAAGTTAATCTAGAAAATAATTATATAAATGTTATGATTTTTTAAGTTACACTGTAAATTATAAACGATTAATTAACATAATCTCTCTAATCCTCAATTATCTTTGATATTATTATTCATTGGATGTACAATTATAGCCGTTATCTAAAGGATTAAGTTTAATTTTGGATTTGAATTTGGAGAAGATAATAAAGGCAAATGATTTGCAATTGACCGCTGTGTAACTTCTGGTAGTGACTTTGTGAGATTTTATTTCTGTTCTTGATAAGGTTGTATAGATTTCATAGGTAAGTTTGGACAGTAAAGTCTGTCCCAATGCTGGGTTTGTATAGATCATTACACTGATCAAGTGCAGATTAGTACACATTTGTTTCCGGAAGGGCTAGGTTGTGTTGCCCGGGAAGAGCCGTGCTCCAACAATCTCAAAACTGACCTTGTATATATGAAATTTGCTGTAAAAACTTCGATAGCGTTATTTAGAATTGCAAGGCTTCATCTCTTGTTGAGTAGCGGAAAGTCCCCCTGGTCTGATATATAGATTTTTTATGTAGGCTTTGACAAGTGTAGGGATCCAGATTCGAGCCCCAGTCGTGCATGGTCCTATGCATATAACAGTACATTTCTCTGAATATTTGTACACACAATATCTGTGTGTACACAACATCTCTTTAATTGAATTTTTATTTTACATTAGGGATTTAGGGATTTTAAAGACGCTTTACACCCTTGCAGCCCCACTGTCTGGCTAGTCAAATACTTACTTATAAATAGTTACTTTCATAATAATATTTTGACTGTACAGTACGGTGCTATGTGATCTTTACAGTTTAGCTTTAAAGTTGTTAGCAAACGGAAGTCGTATTTTCACAGCAGCGAAATAAAGTCAAACTGGTTCACATATTTCACACATAAATTCTCCAAAGCTTTTGTGAATCCGCGACTACTGTCGATGCCATCCGATTTTAAAAACGACAATTTCGTCATAAAATAAATGGAGGATGAATCGAAATTTATTTCTCCATTCAACAATTTTATGATAGTTTGATTATATTCTATATGTATTATATTTGATGATGGAACCTTTTGTCTTTCACCTGTCTCACCACCCACCGTCACATCCATGTACTCCTAATATGTAACAATTCTGTTAAGAGTTATACTGTTCCGATTTTAAGGGCGTGTTAGTGCAATAAGAGATATTGTAACTTACTTCTCAGTGGTAGTAAAAGAAAATCAAAATCAAAATATTTTATTCCAAGTAGATCCTTTACAGAATTCTTTTTGAAGGTCAAGAATTTACTACCACTTCACAGGGTGTTTTGTTACGGAGAAGAAGCGTCGAAAGAAACTCAATAATACACATCTTTTAAATAAACAAAAAAATGTAAATAAATAAAATCATATAAAATGGTATCTTATGTTAAAGGAACAACTTCTGTACCACTCTTGTAGCTCACTTCATACAGGACTTCAATTCTATTTGAAGCTGATTACAGTTGCCCATAGCCGGCAGTGGTTGCTTACCATAAGGTGGACTACATCCTTTGCTAATTACTGATATTTATTGTTAAAAAATGTCTAACTGGTGTCATTATAGCACTCCAATCCTGTTTAAAACTGATTACCGATATCTATAGTGTTCTCTAAGCATCCGTGAGCCATCATCAGGTGAACTGCATATAAACATTATATCTAATATATAATCAGTTACATAAAAAAGATAGACTGCACGCTCATTAGCTTTTTACAAAAAAAAAAAAATACTCGAAGTTTTCAAATCCATCAATCACTGTTTCTGTTCTCTTAATAAACTTTTTAACCTTTAAAACTTTACACATTTTACGCAACTTTTCTTTGTAACAACTAATTGCCTTCGTGTAGATCGCGGACCCATTAGTGATCGGGAGACAGGAAACGATGATCTCGACTACCAAAACTTTCGTAAGCTAAAAGAATCTAGAAATATACAGGTACTAGGAAATAGAAATAATGTTTTAGCAGGTACAAAGAAATTCAAAAGATTTTATAAGAAATATGTAGCTTAGTCGTTAAAAGTAACGTAATAATTGTCGTTGGAAATATGTATATTGGTAAAGAGAAATTTGTCTATAAAGTTAAATTACTAAGAAAAAGTGTTTTAACGGGTACAAGTAACTTCTTAGATTTATAATGTGTAGTTTAGACGTTAAAAGTAACGTATTTTTTGTTCTTATTTAGGTTGCAATGTAGATGAAAATTGTATGTAGTAGGTACTTGTAAATCTTCCTGAGACTTTATTAAGAAAAGGCCCGTACATACATAATAATAGAGTATTTTTGGAGTTATTTTGATGATATTCAGAATTATCTTGAATTAATTAAATCATAGTCATATTTTGAATCTATAATTAGAAATGCATTAAGTTTGTCCAATGTAGTTTGTTGAGTACGATAGTGGTTTGAACCTACAAACTGTCTATCGGTGACATTATCGTCAATCCATTACTATCCCACTACTGGGCAAGGTTCTCGTCTAAGAGTGAGAGGGGGCAGGCCATAGTCAGGCTCACTGGTTAAATGCGAGTTGGTTTAACTTCACGCCCTTTTGAAAACTTTTTTAATAGAATTCTCAAGTGTGTAGGTTTTATGACGATGTTTTCTTTAACCGTTATATCAGTGATAATATAATTTCTAAAACGCACATAACTTCGAAGAATCAGAGGTGTGAACTTGAGGTTTGAACTTCGGACCCTTTGATTGAGAGGCTGATTCAACCATTTGGCTATCACTGGCTATCGGTGTAGGACTAAACTATAAGTTTATATAAGTTAGATTTTGATAAGCGACAGTGGCCCTTAACTTAATTCAAGATATCAAAGTTGTTGCTTAGTCCGGTCCGTCTTGCAAAGATTTAAGATTAGTCGCAGTTTTGAAACTTGTAGGGTTGACAAATTCGTCCTAAAACGGAAATAGTGGCCTGGGTTACAACACTTTATGTTTCACTGAAGCATACCACGCTGTTTCAATGCGGACAAGTGCAGGAAAATAGATATAGAGAAGTCAGTTCTGTCAGTGCCGATCATACACACAAATGTAAATAGATAATGCACGTGCATGTCTGTATGGAACATATCTAGACATATTTGTATAATCTATGTATGTACCGTCCTCGTACAGACGAAAATTGTATGTATGTCACAGGGAGGGTTAGTTATTCTCAGTCCGAGCAATATCGATTCAAAGCAAGGATATCGATCTGAAAAAAACAATTGAAGGATCGATTTTAGAACAAAATTATGAACGATAAAAACAAATTAAGGTATATTTTTTCATCTACAAGTGAATGTATCTATAAGAGCTTGTATTTTTTTGTTACGTAAAGTATATAATTAGACAAGCTTGTCTTTAAGGTATTTTATGTGGTTTTAGGGTCGTATGGTACTATGAAGAAGAGCTCATCACCTAACTTTGCAGATTGGTCCAATCATACACAAGCCATTTCTAATAATGGCGTTATTTCTGCGAAATTTAAAAGAAGTATTTTAAATTGTGGACCTGAATATAATGACTGAAAATGTTAAACAATGAAACAGAAAAGGCGGTTGAATAACTTCAATGAAAATTAAAGTGATAATTGCATGTAATTGTGAAAATTAAATGAATTACTTCGTCCGTAATGACTTCGTTATAATTTCAGTTAATGTTAAATTATTTGTTGATATAAATAATGTAGTAACATAAATCGTTATGATGAGAATGTAAAGCGATTAATTCCTTTTCCAGGCAAATGTTTAACGTTTCTGATACGTTCTATTTAGTATTTTGTAACTTATTTGGGTTTGACAACAGGGCATACATATTTGATTTTTCATGTGTGCGCAATGTTATTATCATAAGCTTTAGAGGGTAAAGGAAAGCATCGTGATTCCTAAGAGTTCTCTATACTATTCTTGAAGGAATATAAAATTTAACCTCTGTTCTATTTGAAGTCGGTTACAGTTGTCCATAGGCGGCAGTGACTTACTGTACTGTAGACTGTGTGCTCGTTTGCTACAATCGTATGAAAAAGTCTTTAGTAGTAAACACAAAGCAATATGAAATACTCGTTCCATCGGCAATCAAACTTTGTGTGTTCTGTGCACATTGCGTTAGATTGAGCGTTCACGTCTTGTTTGCTTGCTAATATTGGCACACCTTTGACCTACTTAAATCGCTGTTTTGGAATATTCTGCGGGGCTTTCAAATATCCGCGATTTCTATCGCTTTTTATATAGACTTAGCGAACGGCATGCAGCCGTTAAGGTGGTATACGATGACTGCGCTCTTTGAACTTCCCCGTCGATGAGCCAATTCAGATACTTGAAAGGATTTAATGCTAGAATCAACGAAAGTAGAAAAAGATTTTGACGTTTGTCTGATTTTAAGGGATTGTCACATGAAAACTAAAATCCTTGAGTTCTTCAGATCTTGTCGTCTGGGACTTGAGTTCTAAAGATAGATAGGACCTTGATAGTTACAGTTGATAGTAGCTTCGTAAGCCTACGGAAACCCTGTCGCCTATATCTGCATTATGGTTTGAAGAGTAGGTACGATAATACAGAGATAATCATGATGTTCCAAAGCCTGCAAGAGTAGCAAGGTTACATGCGTTGTTTAGCTCATATTCGTAAAACTTTAATTCAATTTCGATTTGAGTAGTGGTATCAATTTGCGCCAATGATAATTTGCTCTGACAACAACGATATGTGCAATGTCATTTGGATCTCCACATGTCTAGAATGCAAGATCCATTATATCCGATTCATAAATTATATGGCATTTATCTCGTGTGTCTATCTCTTTTCTGTCTTCTATTATGACAGTACCGAAATGCTCCTGTCGCCTTGCAACAGCTCGTTCACTGGCCTTAATTAAACCCTAACCACCTCAACTATAAAGTGAGAACGTTAAGACCGACTATTTAAGTTTTTAATCAATCTCCCCACTTGCGCCGTATCATTACTGGGACCGCAGGTGGCGTCGCCAGCCCTGGTTTAGTTAATTACGTCTCGGGTTCGAAAGGATTCTCTAAGCAGATTAAATTCAAAGCGTCTTCATTTCATTACCGCAAATTATAATTTGAGGGATCTCGTTATTTCATAAATTTGTTGATGAAAGACGCCCGCGCTGTGACGTCACGGCCTGTTTTGGCAAGATTATTCCGGATCCCATTAATGTGATTTGCCTTTGATGTCGTTATAACTTAACAGATTTTTCTATTTGGGACTTTATTTTTATTTCTCGGAATGATGGGCGAAAACAAGTGGATGCTTTCCAGATTGTTTTGCGTGTTTTAATTTTTATTTCTGTGTAATCTTAGCTTTATAGGTTTTAACTCTAATAAATATATAGAATATTCCTGATGCATGCTATAATAATACTCGTTTTAAATAAAAAAAAGTTAAAATCAAAGTAAATACTTTAGTTTAAGCATAGGTATGTCTGTTTTGTATATTTATTCTTATATTGATAAATAATAAAAAATGTGATGTATTACGTTCTTTGAGTAGTGCATAACATCATTAATAATGAAGTAGTTTGATATAATTAATGAATTATCCCAAAATATACCGAATAACATTATTATATATATAACATGTAACGATTCGCCTGCTTATGATATCTTTCGATCTAAACCGAAATTTTCTTTCACAGGAAAACCGAGGACCTGGAGGACGAGTTCAACACCATCCCGCTGAGCGTAAACGGCGTCCACAGCGCTGGAAATGCTGTCTAGTCGCCAGGAGGAGATTACACACTGGTTCTATTTGAAAACTTCATGCTCAACTGGACAGTAGATCTTACCCTTATCAGTGTAATTTTCAAATTGTTTGAAAAGTCAAAAAGTTTTTGAATTCTCTAAAATATTCAAACTCCAAGACCTTTATGATCACCTACTGCATTTTGCAATTTCAACGACCTTCCAGTTCATCTTCTACAATTTAAAAATTATCAAATGTGGACCTTGATGCTCAACGTCTGGAAGTAAGGTTACGCTCATTTTTACAGTTTTCTAAGCTGAAGAAGTAAGACGAATTCTGAATGCTTTGAAGAGTATTCAGAATTTATCGTTCATAAAGATGTATTGAAGCGGCCAAAAAGGGAATTTTAAGGTGTGCAAACGTCTTTTGTTCTAATTAAAACATTCTTTTCTATTTCATTTTCAATATTTTTATTATAAGTACCCAAAAAGTGTTGAAATGATTACAGATTAAGAACCAATGTCGAAATATGATAACAAAATGCATTATATCGTCAACCGTTACATCAAGTATATTTGGATTGGGGTTTAATTGATAAGATTATGGCCTGATTATTTTCGTTTTACGTCAATATCAAATAGTAACATTTACATGATTGTGATAATTGCTTTAATATGTTTTTTTTAAACACAAAATTATTTCTCGTTTCCTTCCTATAGCAATGTTCAATGTAATGACTTGTGTAAATTTATTTTTTTAAACCCTGCCGATACAATTCTTGGCAATCCCTCTGGAAAGTGGTAAAAAGTTGTATAAGTCGTTGCTATTTACTGTCGGTGAGATCTTTACGTAAAAACTTCGTCTTATACCATCCATGAAGCGTTTCTGTGTCCGGAAATAAAGAATATGTTTAGACAGATTCAGATTTTCGATACATACCAGCTTAGACCTCGGTATTGCCGCGTCTCTGACGGATCTGAGACGGGATTTCTGTTCTACTCAAGTTTAGTTACAGAGGTCTTAAATAAAAATATATAAGGAACAGTGTAGATTACCGCCAAGCAATTTTCTTTGCTAGGTTTAGGTTTGATATGCACGTCGGAACTTTAAAGTAGATATAGATCTAGACGAATGAAATTGTAAAAGCAAATAACAGGAATGGGTTGTTGTATATTAAGTTAACGGCGTGAGATATTAATAAATAAACAGGATGTTTAGACCCGTGAGTGCTGAGGCGAACATTTTTGATCTCTGCGATTAAATTTTGGAACGAAACCGCAGAAAGTTTAGTCGATGGCTTGCACGCTAATGTAGGTACGTATGTGAAAACGGGGTTAAATCGTAAACAATGTTTGAATGGTAAAGCCTTTGATGATTTGAAAGCGCGTCATTTGCGCGCGGTTTTTCTGTTTGATTAATGTTCGGCTGTAATTGATTAGCAGCGAACGTTTGAGTTTTTTCAATAGATTTTCGTCTATATTTTGCGTTATATTTTGGAAATATTTGAGTTTGCAACGATCTGCAGTTATCTGACGTGGTTTATTATTTATTATGTTTTAATCGTAATTCAATCTAGGCGTGGGAACAAACTTATGCTCATTACTGGAAGAAACGTTACAAACAAATATTATATTTTACTTTGTGGTCTCATCTTTCTATTAAACCTTCTCTTTGTACGATGAATCTCAAAAAAACATATCTAAGCGTATACTGTGAGTATTTATTAAAATTTCAAAACGATCCTTTTCATATTTCCTGAACCAAATACAACGGGATTTGCAGATGAGACCTAGTAAATTGGACAGTCTGCCGGATGTAAATGGTTTTGTAACGTCCAGTACAAAATTTGGAGAGAAACAGCGAAATAGCTCTCGGTCTATCCGATTACACATCCAGAGGGAACATTCTACTTGTTTGGTTTGCTTTGATGCGGGTTTAAAGTTGGTTTTGCAATAGTCAAAAAGGAAAGCCAAGCGTTAATTTGTAATGATGTATAAGAGCCGGTGACTAATCCGTTGGATTTTTGAATCGTATGTGGGAGAAGTTAAATAAAGCCATAAATTATTCATGTTTTATAATTGCAAGTGATATTTGTTAGAAAATCACGCTACTTTCGCGAAAGCAGGCTGTTTTGGGATATGTTTTTGTTATTTATGTGTATTAGATGTTATATCCTATACTGCGAAGAAAATTCCTGTACTCCGAAGACTACTTGGATAAAATAAAAGCCATAGATGTTCGACAAGCAGGCATACCTTTCATCAGCAACTTATAGGGATTCTGTTAACGTATTAGAGATATTACGAAGCCCTATAAGCTTATCATTATCAAATCGTTACTGTCCTACTGCTGGGCTCAGGTCTCTATTCAGCACTAAAAGTTTTGATCAGTGGTTCCCAAAGATATTTTGTCTACTGCCCACTTTGAGAATAAAT
>DWRA01003500.1:0-12010 GCA_018250295.1 Spathilepia clonius | reverse complement strand
AGCTTTTTATTTTTGGCAATAAAATATCTTAGTAAGTACATTTCAAAATATTTACATTTAATAACGAGACAGAATTCATAATGATGAAAGACGTAGACGAATTAAGCTTACCAATATACTTTTAGAAATAGCAAGATAAAGTGGCCATGGACAGGTCATATCACTTGGAGGACCGATATCCGACGGAGGAAATTTAGGTAACCACATTTAGGAAAAACTAGCAGAGGTTTCTCTCCGACCAAGTATACTGACGGCCTAAGGAAGACAGCTTGAAACCTTTGGTTTCAGAAACTAGAAGATAAAAAATAGTTTAGCGTAATAATATGCGATTAAGCTTCAATAACAATGAGGTCCACGAAGTTTCTACAAAAATTACAGGTTCCACCGAGATTTGAACTCGGATCGCTGGATTCAGAGTCCAGAGTGCTAACCATTACACCATGGAACCGACAACCTTAACTTTTTTGTTATGAATATATATAGAACGCTGTAAGGGGGGGAAAATTTATATTAAGAAAATTTATATTAAGAAATCCAAAACTACCTTTGTGACGTCAACGTGATGTTAAGTTAAGTCGACATAATAATCGACATATTAATTGATGTTTAAAATCTGGTTAAAGAGAACGAAAGCGACTACGAAGTAAAGACTACAAGGAAATTATTAGTCTTTCATACAGCTTATAATAAGCAAATTTATGAAATAACATTTTTTAACTTTCATAACTATTAATATAATATATTCGATGTTATTACATACGTAATTGATGAAAATTGTATATTTTATGCACCGCTTTGTAGTAATGGTTTACTCAACTAAAACAAAAAAATATTGTTAGATTTTGGAAGTAAGTCGGGATAGAGACCGTATCTCTCTTGGGAGAGTGGACGCTAAACGCTTGTTAGCACGCACTACAGGGCCGTATTGGTGCATTTATTTTGTTGTCACTCTTAGCATAGGAAAAGTTCACAACAACTATATAATATGAATTCGTAAGTAATAACAAAATTTCGCGTAAGTCGCGTAACCAATGCTTTCATTTCCTGAAAACTAAATAAGATTTAAATTATATTATTAATGCAAAAATAAACATAGCTTTAATAAATGGCATTTTTCTACATCGACCTTCTATTAATTTAATACATTTATTTACTTTTATAAACATAAAAACGTAGGTTCCACCGAGATTTGAACTCGGATCGCTGGATTCAAAGTCCAGAGTGCTAACCATTACACCATGGAACCGTTGAAGTACAAGACTATATTATAAGATCGATACTAACTGCCATAATATATATTATGGACACACATACCACTTAAAAATATGTTACTAGTTCAACATTATTTACTAAACGATTTGTTCACTAATAAGGCCCCGTACATATAGCTCAAACCTATGATTTTCTTAAAAATATATATAAACATACCTTTGTAAGTATAACTACAACGAGTCGAAGGCTACTCTTTAGGAATTTTACTCAAATTAATTTAAATAAATAATACGTGGCTTTGTCTATCATACTCCCTGTAAATACATATAATTATACGGCTAAAAGGGGATTTGAAATATCCAAAAATATAATACAACATAATAATAACAGCGATTATTTCCTAATAATTATACAATAGGGGTATATACAAATCAACGACTAAATATAATATAGATAAAAAAAAACTTCAGATCTACTTAGCATCGCCACGTACAAAATTATAATTTATGTGGACGTTCAAAATTAGCTAATGATTTACTTAGAAAATCCAAACAATCAAAACTTAATATAAAAATACATTACACAGTTAGAAATAACAAAACCAGGTTACAAAATAAAAATTTAGATGATTTAGAACGTCCATGCGCATTATCTTACATAGTAAAAAGTAATTTTACTAAATTTAGTAATAGTAACAAAACTACGACAATATAACAAAAATAAAAACAAAAAAATCAACTCCAAATCCGGTCCCCGTCCAGAATCGCCGCGCATATATAATTCAGAACGTCCGCGCGCGTCTCGGACGCAATCAGTATTGTGAATAATGTATGCGGACGATGATTGCGAATCGCCCCGCGATTGCGAGATTCGCGTTATAGGATTTGTGACGTCGTTTTTGAGCAGAAATTATTTTTGCACCGTATTTTTTGTAAGATATTTTTCATTTTGTTTATGAGATAAGATTTTATATTTTGTATGTTATAAGCTAACGATACTCATAATTCATAGTAAAAATCTTAACTTTATTTGCTAAACTATTCATAAAAATGCTAGTAAAAAGTATTGGACACTTACTTAGATGTATACAAATATAAGTATTCCTTCCATATTGTATATTATATATTACAAAGGTATGCGAAATGAGCCTAAATGTCAGATGAGAAACACACATATTGTTAAAAAATTAGAAACCTGTATAATAAAATCAACATAAACATAAAATAACGTTATGAAGGTACCTACCGTACAATGACCCCATAGGGATGTTATAAAATTGTAAATAACATATTTAACAAAAACGCACCATAGAATTTATATTCCGAAGCCGGTAATGTTCGAAAAGGTTTTTGAAAATCTGCTTTGAATTCTAATATTTTGTTGTTGACTGCTATTTTTATAAAATTTTCAAATACATAGAAGAGGTAAATACTACGCGTATTATCGACTTGGATACCTAACTATTAAAAGCTCTCATACGATTTGTACTCACTTAATATTATTTTCAAGGCAGCTCATCTACCATTCACTTTCGTAAACGTGTGAATAGAACCTTATGAGATGACGTCACTAGGTGAAAGGCTCATCGGCTGTCGTGGATATTAATTTGAGATACACAGATGTGCGGTTCCATGGTGTAATGGTTAGCACTCTGGACTTTGAATCCAGCGATCCGAGTTCAAATCTCGGTGGAACCTATATTTTGAAACACACATATGTAAATATATTGGGTTCATATGGTTTTCTTATACTATCTTTAGTAACAATATAATATCAAAGTTTATTACAAAAGGAAACTACACCTAGCATTTATGAATAATGGATATATTATAATTTTTTTAGTTAATAAAAAAATATTAATTATTATACTTAACATTTATTAGCAAATTACAACGTAAAGTAACAAAACCCAATTTCTAATATTTTTCTGCAATATAACACAAAAATATTGTCGTTTTGGTAGCAAAAGGGATATTCTATTGTTAAAATAAATTTCTATTAAAAAGTAATGGCATTTTTTTTTTATTTTTCCTTGAACCCAGTACATGAAAATAATTGATCTGTCATTTTAAAGCATCCGCCATATTTGATTTAGAATGACTTCACTAAGCTAATAATGCATTGTCATCTAAACCAAACGTGTATTTGCAAAATTTCATCACAGTATGTTGTGATTTACTAGTTTAAAATTGAATTGCATATTTGACCACACGGATTAAGAAGGCAAGTAAAATAAAATCTTGTAATCATTATTATTTTTATATATATTTTTCCCATTTCATTAATTGATTACATACTTGCAGCTATTTACTTAAGTTCCAAAACCCTATCAATTATAGAATCAAATATTATATTTTATATTATTCGCCTAATTTACTGAAATACTAGTAATTAAGCAGGTAATTAAGAATATCATAATAATAAAAGGCAGGTTCCACCGAGATTTGAACTCGGATCGCTGGATTCAAAGTCCAGAGTGCTAACCATTACACCATGGAACCGATGAGTAGTTTACAATAAATTGTGTATCTTGTACATTTTTGAACTGCATAATATTATAATTACGTGTTATGAGTATTATTAACAAAAAAATTATTATATTATTTATTATATTTAATCAATGAAAGTTCGTAATTATAACTTGTCTGTTTATTGTTTGTATATAAATAATAATAAGTTTATCCCATAATAATTCTGTACTTCAGCGATGACGTATTCGTAAGCGGTATTAATTTGTAAAAATATCTATATTGAGTAATACCTTAGTCCTGCAGTTACAACAGCGTAAAAAAAATGTTACATAATATAAATATAAACAGTTTTGCAAAATGGGTTTGGGTTTCAATGGGTTTTGTTTCATTTTACGCAAAACTCTAAAATATTTTCTAAAATAGAACTGGCATAAGTTTCTCCCTATCACATCAGCTAGCTGTCAGTTAAAGTCCTGTGAAAATCGGTACAGCCATTTCGATTACCTTAAACAAAGAGACAGACAAAAATCTTAATAATAGTTTTTTTTTTATAAGATTTTGTATACTTTCATATGTATATAGTCCAAAGCATTTATTTTTAACTTACAAAGATACTTACATTTTATTTATAAATATTTTACAAATATTCTTTATGGTTTGAAAGTACGAAGACCTACAACAGAAGTCTAAAATTATGGTTTAAAATTGGTCTCAAATTATCTTGGCCGGGTATCGAGTCCGAAACAATAACAATAATGACTTAATTATAGCAAGCATTATGTGTGTAGAGCAATACAGGTGCACCAAATCTGTCAATGTTATTAAACAAACATTTTTTAATTAAACTGTATTGTTCTCAGTAATTACAACTTGAGTTCACATTCATAATTACAATAATAAACGTGGCCACACGGCTATTTTCGATGGGTCATTTTATTTGTTAATTTAATTAATGTTTGTATTTTTTTATTGCTTTAACTAATTGTTTATGTTATTACGTACACACAGTTATAAAATACTCAGTTACTAAAACTAGTAACTTAATAGTTCTAATATAAGTAGATATTTAGTTACATAAAGGTGTTGAAGCTTAGTTTGACCGGGGAGGTACCACACCACTCCTTTTTGGCGTTAAAAAGCTCTTGCGTGTCTATTGAAGGGTGTGGATGTCGGCTGACTTATATGAGGCGATATCTTAGCTCTCATTCGGCTTAGATATCTTGAGAGTGGTAGAAACTCTTGGAGCTCTATTACGACAGCATTGGCGGCAGTGACCACTTGTTATTAGATGGACTGTACACTCATTTACTATTTAAATTTGATTAAAACGTACCGGCCAAGTCCTAATTGGTATACTTCACACATCTTTGTAAACATTTCTTATTAACTATTTCGTCGATCAATCATGTGACAATTATTTATAACAGGCACATCATATTTAAAAACCAAAAGATCTGAACATTTGAATCGCAAACTAAACGTAACTAAGGAGTCTGCGTTTCATACTACTAGCCCATCGCTACCTACCTCGTTCCTAAACAATAAAATAAAGTAAATTCGAGTGGAAGGCTTGATAATCCACAAGTCGTTGGCAATTTCATCACGAGAGTATCACTTACCGATCACCCCATCTCACTCCACCCTTCCGGAACGCACCGCCATCGCTATCTTTATTCAAATTGTATCTACTGTCGCCGCGTTCAATAGGGTTGCCAATCGCAATTTTTACTACCCTAGTAGACTAGTACTTTTAGAGCGGCGATTCATTCTTTGGTAGCATCGATACTGTGTTACGCTTGCTGCATTTGGTCGCATTATCGAAAACGCGCGTTGAAGAGACTGCTTCAATAGAACATTGCGTTCTTAGCGTTTAATAGAAGTTCGAGCGTTTAAATGTGTGCAAGTCTTAGTGTTTGATCGCTGTAAATAGCCTTTAAAAAGCAACTAAATCGCTAATCGCCGATGCTAAAGTAACATGTCTGCATATAGGCCATAAGGTAAGTTGACAATAACAGTTTTAGGGTGGTAGATTCTCGTGGTTTAACTATTGTAACATCGCCTAATACACATCTGTTTTTAACAGCGCTGTAGCGCTTCTATGTTTTTGCTTATAATCGTGAAATGGCTCGTTGTATTATTTCTTTTAAAACTCATAAGAATGTATTTATATATATAATCTGTGTGTGTCAATTAGTGTAATTGGTTCTGCCGTTCTAGTTGACAATAAAATAAATAAATAAAAATAAATAAATGGCATAAAAAATGCGCGGTAAGGTAAAGGCTTAGCTGAAAGTCATAATAAACTTAGTTCGATAAGGTGGCAGTATAACAAAAACCCAGTTAGGATTCAGCCATGCCGTGATTTTAAATAGTCACTGAAGTGAATAAATTACACTCGGTGCACACGCGTAACAAAATAGAAAGACGACATTGTTGAGTAGTAGCTTTATAAATATTACCATAAAACAGCAAAACAATATATTAACATTCAAATACGTTTACTATTATTATTCTATGAAAATAAAATTGAAATAATTAATTTATAAACATTATTATATCAAATCACAAACAATTAATAAGATGGAGTGTGGAGAGAAATTCTTTAAAAATAAATTAAATATTTTTTTGCAAAAACAATCGGCAGCCCTATCTGTCGCACCTCCTTTAGGGCTCCACAAAGGAAAAGCTACCGTGACAGAAGGACACAGAGCTGATAATTCTATAAGAATAAAGAGTCTCAATTCCGAACCAGCGATATATGATTATGGATAGAAATTCTTATTCCACTCAAAATAACATCCGTTTCCTCTTAGCACAGCTTCTTGTTAAGTTGTCATGCGATTTTATGCGTACTGTGACCACAATAAGGATCAAATTTCCTTGACACTGACACGTAGTGTCTTGAGGTGAGCAAATGGAAATATCCACGGAACGTCCGCAGTCTTTTGTATCAACGCTAAAAGCCAAGCGACGTGATCTTCTAACACTAAAATTCAACTAACTATGAGAGTATACTGTATACTTTTTGCATATTTTTATACTAAAGTGCCGACTCTCTGAAAAGTTGTAAATGTCAGTGATGAATAGAATTAACTGTGTGGTGGTAAGAATGAAGGGGTAAGAATTTTTTAACAACGAATGGGAGGGGGGATCACTATAATTTTAGATATATCCAGGTTTTTTTGGAATACAGAAGTATCTAACGATTATTCAATACGCCTCATTGTAAATGGCCACTGCAGCCCATAGACATCTGTAATCGGATCCAGATAAGTATGTCTCCTTTACCCTTCACACTAGAACACAGCAGCGCTTAACGCTTATTATAAGGTAAGAATACATAAAATATCTCGTCGTAAGAGGGCATTTCACTGTTAAGGCTATATCACTAATATAGACGGCAGCTTAGTATAATTACGAATATATTCGCGGTTAAAAGTTCATATGACATTTACTCGTATATCACCGGTTTTGAAACTGTAGTTCTATGGACTTATTGACATCAAATATCTATATGTTTTGTTATAGACGAATTAATTATTTGTTAGTAGATTGCTAATAAAATAAAACTCTGCTGAAGAATCAAATAAACAGCGATATAATAAAACACATTAAATTTAGTCTAGGTTGTAACCTGGGAGAATACAAAGGCGTAATAGCAACACTGGCTGGTTGCGCAAATATATAATTTCACCCAATCAGAGACCATTACGTCATTGATGAAACAATATTATTGGTGGAATGTTTGCGCGGGAAAAGGGACAGTTTGCAATCTAATTCGGTATATACGGATATTTCACTTTAAGGGCCTGTTTATGTCTACAAACTGCAACCATATCAGATACGGACAGTGCCAGACAAAATGATATTTTTTCACTCTATATTTTGACGAGTACGGCCCGTGTTTGCAGGCTGCATTATGGTAGATATATGTAAATGCTAATACTCATTGTATAGGGGAACACTTTTTGTCTGCCACGGCACGCGTCTGACACACTCTGTCTGTAGATGTAAATGAATCATAATCCACTTTATTTTGTTGTCATTTTCCTGATAAATACTGCATATACTTATATGCTTATATTTTTGAGCAAGTCAAAAGCTGTCTTGTTTCCTAAAAACATAAAGCTTTGTTCTTCATACCGGTCCATCTTCTTCATCCATATTCTACATTCATGATACCGAGAACAGTATTTCAAAAGGTTTTTAAAACTTCGCCGACCGCTTCTAGTGCCGCTGCGGATCGTCAGTCCTCCGCGGACCACAAGTTCGGAAGCGTCGCCTCAGAGGCTGTATGAAATGCCACTCCAGCATATTCATTTTCGTCAATTACATTCAAGTAGTTACACTAGGTTTCTTGTAAAATTTCTCATATGTTATTTACATCGCAACCCATATCTATAAGAGTACATTCCATTTTGCTAAAGAAAATTACATTTTTAAACAGTTTATAGGTCACATAAAACTGCTTCAGTTTTTGTTTACATCGTATACGTCACCAATGTCTGACGTCATTGACGTTTGACGTCATCTCGCCGCTTCGATCAATCGCTATCAGTGCTACCAACATCAGGTACTTGCGCCAACTTCATGTAATTGACCGTCGCAGTATAAGCTTCACTGTGGTTGCTGGTGGCGCCTTCTTCAGTCGAGATGTACTACTTGCCTCGGGTGATTCTCTTTTGTTCAGCATTTTCTGCTTGTTCGACAATACTTGCCAGTCCTACGGTATTTTTCGTTCCTGTCGACTGACTCAACAAGTTTATTTCCTCATGTTCGGGAGTTATTTCGCAGTTTGTTAATTTCTATCACTTTATTATACCCCTTATGTTGGACAAATTGTGCAATCTACATCGTACAAGTTAATCCAAATCCAATAGTGTTAAAATCAAGTGATAACCTGAACCTCAATTGAAATATCAAAAATTTATTCAGTGAAGAAAAAATGGCTACAGATGAGAAGAAACAAACAGATAATAACAAGGCTGTCATCCGAACACACTCGAAAACCTTCAGAAAAAATAAAGTGGACAGGGAAAAGACATCATATATGGAAGGCAATGAAATTGAGAATGACGAAGTAGATTCTGGTAGTGTCACATACTTCATCAATGATGAAGGACGTTACTATAAGCCAGCTGATGATATTCAGAAAGTTGAATCATTAACTGATGCTGAAAATACCGAGACAATAAAACAGAATAACACTCAAAAGCTACTTAGTAATGAGGAGCCTCTAACAGTTGTGTTGGTACAAACTGACATGGGTGAGAGCGAAGAAAGCTTCTTACCTGTAACGCAGGAGGAACGAAAGCCCGTTGTTAATATTAATGAAAAGCTCACCGAAGATGATAAGGGAAATGATATTTGTACGTTTAATGATGAAGAGGAAGGCAAGAGTACCTCCACTGAAGACAAAAAAAAGCTGCGAAACAAATATCAAAAGGACAAGAGTCATGTAACAGTAAAAAACAATGTTAAAAATATACAACCCAAGTTTACCTGTAACCTCTGTACTTACACAAGTAATACAAAATACTTATTTTTGCGCCATAAGAAATCCCATTCGGAGAAGAGGCTTCATAAATGCAGCATATGTGAGCGCGGCTTCAAAACCGTATCCTCATTGGAGAATCATTTGAATATGCACAGTGGCATTAAACCAAACATTTGCGAGTATTGCTATATCCCATTCACCACATCAGGCGAACTGGTAAGACACGTACGCTACAAACACACGCTCGAGAAACCCTACAAGTGTGAAGAGTGCGACTACGCTTGTGTTGAGTTATCAAAACTTCGACGCCATGTACGTTGCCACACCGGAGAACGTCCATATCAGTGCCCGCATTGTACGTACGCGTCTCCCGACACATTTAGTCTCAAGCGGCACTTGCGCACGCACACGGGAGAAAAGCCGTATAAATGTGATGAATGCAACATGTGCTTCACGCAATCTAACTCTCTCAAATCGCATAAACTTGGACATGGTGATAAGCCAGTGTATTCTTGTGAACTGTGTCCTGCAAAATTGGGCCGTAAAGCCGATTTGCGCACACATGTTAAAAATCTGCACACTTTTGACAATCCCCTGACATGCAAACTTTGCGGGAAAACATTTCAGGATCGGTATTCTTATAAGGGTCATTACAAGACCCACGAAGGTGGAAAGTTTTTTAAATGCGAAGTGTGTTCTTATGCTTCATCAACATTTCGTAAGCTATCGTTGCATATGCTTAAACATACTGGCGAGAAACCATTCCATTGCGAGCATTGCGACAAGTCATTTAAGCTTATACAATTGCTCCGTCGCCACCAGAATCATTATCACGATCCGGACTATGTGCCAAAACTACCTAAAGAAAAAACTCATACTTGTCACGAATGTAATCGTAATTTTGTACACAAAGGCAATCTCATTCGGCATCTTGCCGTGCATGATCCGGAATCTCGTCACTACGAGCAATCGTCAGAACTTGGGCTTGACAAACTGAAGATGATCCAACCAAATAAAACAGAAGATTTAGCGAAGCTAGATTCTTACGAGGAAGATAACCAAAACGAAGGAAAAAAAATGAAATTGGCCGAGGAGAGCGACGATGAATTGAAATGCGGAGATATAGTGATAATGGGCGAAACTGACGACGAACAGTATAATGTCATGGAAGTTATCCAGCTTGAGGAGGACGAGCAACAAATTCCTAACGTTGCTCCACAGTGTGGGGAAGATGAAGAACAACAGGAAGAAATTTATAAAATATACGATGACAAGAATGAACCATTATTACTGAATAGGTATCCCGGATAAACCCCCAACTGAGGCATTTTTTTCTAGAATTAAAAGTTGGTTTGTTGTGTAAAGTGTTTATATTTTTATTTTAATTAAACCCATTCCCTGTTTTTCTAACGTTTTCGTGTGTCTAACGTCTACACCTCTCCCCAATTCCATTCACACACTCAACGTTGCTTTCCATACATCACGCTGACATTCATTTCACACATTAATATAATATTTACTATCATTACAACGTAATCTAAAACAAACCGTATAAAAAAAACATAATCACAGTAAAATTTCGGAAACTAATGTTAAAAAAAATGTGAAACAAAAATAAATACATAAAAAAACTTTAAACTAAGCATTAATTAAAGACTTTTAAAATAAAAGTTGGTTTGGTTGGTACATACATGATGAACATATAAACAATGTATACGTAATTACAAACTACAACGTATACGTAATGGTAAATCTAAATCTTAGTTCAAACACAATATAATAGTGAATCTAAACAATTAAGTAAATATAGATATGAGCTTGAAGTTAATCCTACACCAAAGCTTAAACCGTAACGTTAACCTAAAAGTAAATGTCCACCCCCCTCGTTCTTATTGCAGCGGTTATAGCACTGAAAGTCAAATGGAATATATTCATGAAATATTAACTACACACAATTGAAGACACTAATTTGAAACTAACGCTTTTTATGTATTAGTTTACCTTTGCGTAAGGCAAGCAATGCATCATCAGGATTGAGGATTTGAAATCCAAACTTTCACTGCAACGTCTCTACTTGGAAACCCTATGATGTAATCAAGAAATCCAGGGGTTGAAAAGTCGAAGGTCAAAATCTTACAATAATGTCTCTGATTAGGAACTTTATAAGTGTAAGACTAAATGGCTAACCTGTAGCTTAGATAGGTAATACCTCTTGCATGATCAGAGTTTGAAGGACTACTGCCCTTTTCAATTTAAAATATTGGTTCCGTGAATTTCAAAAACACAAACTATATAAAAGTCATAAAAAAATCTACCTTTTCAACAAAATTACGGATAATTTCCAGAAAATGGAATCACTTGTGAAATTTGACGCATATGATGGAGTCTAAATCATATTAATCACCGAAAAGATACTTACGTAATACGCACCAAGTAATTAACCTCTTTTCTTCAAGAAGTCTGTTATAAAGTAAGGTACCTGGATGACCGAGCTTTGCACAGTGTACTAAAAACATTTTTTTTTTAAATTTTTTTAGTTCATCTTGTTTTTTTGGAAATATATACTTATAACTGTGCAAATTACTTGCTGATGAAATATGATTAATATATTTTGATATCACCGACATAAAAATATAAAACAAAAATACCGATTATTTGAAGTAAAAAGTTACAAGTGCACGTTTTTCTTACAAAAAGAAGAAACTCGAAAAAAGAGAAAAAAAAAGAAACAATCGGTCCGAGACATGACCCCAGGTTTCCTACGCTTCAAGGCGACCGACCGAGCTATTGTGACTTCGTAAATGGTGGCGAAATTTAGCTTCGTATTGTA
>DWRA01003499.1:0-12015 GCA_018250295.1 Spathilepia clonius | reverse complement strand
AATGCCTCGTTAAGTTTATCTCCCTTACCACACCCTTCAAACCAGAACACGGCAGCGCTTAACACTGCTGTTATTAGGCAGAAATAATAATAATAGTGTAGAACTATGCGCCATATTCATACCCATTGCGCTTGCCAAGAGACAGAAAATTTCGTAAGTCTTGACACCTAACATAATGTATTGTAACTTAACCTTAAAGCTTCTAGACGCTTCTTCTCTCCGAGTATACTAAGACAGGTGAATTCTTCCTTAATCTCGGTTCTGTTTGTCACGGATACACAACCACGCCGGCTTCTATGTCGCGCCAAAGCCTTGCTTTACGAATAAACATTTAGTGGGCGCGACGAGGTAGGGAAATGTGTTCTAGAACTTTCCTGAAATACGTTGGAAAGTAAATCCTTGGACGTTTCTGTAACGAAGCGTGGGGAAGACACGTAAAGAGGTTTATCAAAGCGACTTTATCAAAGTCGTTTTAGTAGATGTTATAGTACTTGTTACAAAACATTTTGTGGTTATATAGCGATATAGACGTAATAAATTCAAAAAAGTACGTGCAGAGATTATTGTATTCTGCGCCTTTAAGCAATATCAAAAGGTAGGTACCTACTTTTTATTTTTTATTAGCTGAGCAACGTGGTTTTACCCGCGTTTACAAAATATAACACGATACAAATACAACCGATTTTTATATCTTTAACAGTTTTTACAAAATTGATAGGATAAAAATTTTTACACGAAAATTTTCATATTGTGTAAATCATTTTTTTAAGTAGTTAAAGTAATAGTTAACTAATCTTTACAACTTTTTATGGGCTTACATTACGTAAATACATAATTATCACTGCTATGTTAAACTCTCCAAATAGACAATTCTCTGTTTTGTAATTCTAAGCGTTTAATGTTTATAGGTGTGTATGTAAGCCATGATACAGAGATATACACAAATAAATAACTGAGAATAAATATATATGTTAATTATTTTAGTCAATATTTGTTTGATTGAATATCTGTCATACCTATAATCTAGTAAGTATTAAGTTCATATTTTCATTACAATCATGAATACTTCATGATTGTAATAAAACTTCTAAATCTACCAGCTTATCATTATACGACTGTCTTTGTACCTCTTAATATTACTTTACGTTACCCGTTAATAGAAGAGTTTATGCAAAAGCTATTTAAAACTACGAAATGAACCGAGCCCCCAACCATAACGGACCCCTTGTTACAACAACCGTCTTATATTTAGTGGAGGGGTACTTGTAAAATCGAGTGAAATTACTATGTTAATTTATCATTATCATAATGAAACAAGGGTCCTCGTGTTCTTAATGCTTATGATGCCGCAAGCACGGTTGACAGGATATTTAAATTTATTGACATCTACATAAATAAGTAAATTTATTGTAAATAATTAAGAAATAGCTGCCGTCTCTTGGACTATACGAAAACTTTTTTTAAGTCTGAACTAATTTTGGAAAATTGGGATTTTGTTAATTTTGTAATAGTTGCAATGCATTTGCATGTGGTCTTCATGCATATATAATATATTTTCTTGTATTTACTTTCCGTACCGGTTCCCTATATATTTTCATGATCATACACTAATAAAGAACAATGATTTCGATATTACAAAGAGACATATCAATTTTATTTATTTGTATAGATACGTGTCTATTTTCAATATTCACGTAATAACGTGTATATTTTTCGGTGTCTTGATATGTTCCATTTAATTGTTCTTTTTTTAAATATTACCGAACTTTTGATTTAATCTTATTATTGTTTTTATAACTGAAACTTTTTATTTAAATACATAATATGTTTGATTTTAATAATTCATAATTACATTCGATGCTATAATTTGTTTAATGTTAAACATAAATTAATAATAATTTAATGATATCTTTTGATTCTTGTTAATCACTACACTAACGCATTAGGGAAACCTGTAATGTTAGATGTAAGTTTTTTTAAATAAATAAATAAATATTAATATAAGTAGCTTCAATCTACAACGTATTCAATATAAAAATGTCATAACACTTATGCTAGATGTCGTATTATGAAAGAAAATCTGCAACGAATGTTAAAAAGAACCCGTTTTGTCCCCAAAACCAGATATTCATGTTGACTATCCTCTAAATTATGCAAATGCATGTATGTCTTGTGGTTGTTGTTGTCGGAACACTCGGAACGAGAAACCAGTTTATTTATGACTGGCATTTATTAGCGTTCTGTACAAAAATTGAGAAAACGGATTTTTTATTATAATCCGTGGTATTTCTTGCATCCGCACCGACAAAATTGTTTTTGACCGCAATTTTACACTATAGAAAGTCAGGAGTTGTACTCTGTATCGGCTGACGATGTTTCAGAGCCATCCGAAAGTTTATCCAGTCTTAGCATTACGATCATGGTAGCATTATGATCTAAGAAAAGAAGAAAGACCATTAGTAAATTGATTTTTTCGGACGGTGTACAAGCCGCGATGACAAAGGTTTAGTTAAGAAACGGCTAATATTTTGATTCTTTCGTTAACTCCAAGACGGAAATGTACCGTACATTATAGCGAAAGGAAGCTCGTAAAATAGACCTTTACATGCGTTTATATGTAGTTTGCTTTGTAGATGCCTACTAATCTAAGTATCTAGAATATCCGCAAGAATTATAGCAGAATCGGCGTGCTCGACGTTGAAATTTATAGTTATAAAACATACCGAAAGATGCAGTTAGAGGAGAAATGTAAAATTAAATTTAGGTAAGAAACGAAATAAAAATACCAGTAGAAAACATACAATATTTTAATGATCATCTAAAATCTCAGACACAATACACTTAACTACAGAATACTGGCCGCGAGAGCCCGACTCACGCTTGGACAGTTTTTTAGAAGCTTAGATGACCCGGTTTGATTAAATCGAGAGCAGATCGTCTCATATCATTCTCGTTCTAATTGAGGTTCTTGTATGGAGTTTTTTGCTCATTCGACTTATACATGTTACATCGAGTAATAAGGTAGTAATTGTAATGTATTTTGTTCGTATCATTGATGATGTCGAGATAAAGAAATATCGGAGTGTTTCGGATGAAGTCCACTTTGACTATATAGGACTAGTTAAACACCGTGGTTATCCTCACTTTTTAAAACTGTCTTGACGTAACTATAATTCAAATTTTATAACTTCAAACAGTTTTAACAAAATTATGTGCGAGCGGAGTTTAAATGGGTTTTAATGATGACGCGGAACCCTAAAACATTTTCTAAAATAAAAGTAGCCAAAGTTACTCCTTATAACATTAACTATCTGACAGTATAAGTCACGTGAAAATCAGTCCACCTAAGATTAGCTTAGCCAAATTATGCCAAAATGATTAGCCACACAAAGAGCTAGACAAAAAACTTAATAATTGTTTTTTCTAACTGTTTTTAAAAAGTACTTTCATAAGCATTTAGTAAAAATTATTTGATTCGATATAACAATAATACAAGCATACAGTTCAATTTTATTTATTTGCAAAGATGTTGTTAAGCTTTCTAAATCTTGCCATGTTAGTACATATGTATTTATGTGTGATTCTGCCGAGTTTATTAAACTTGGTAGAATAATAGAATTGAAGAAACTATATTTATTTGGCACATTTTATGAAACATATTGTTTCATATCCAGCTGGTCGTATAATCTAATGATAACCCTACAGACCGAGATAATACAGAGCAACAACCGTGACTGGATATTACTGCCATATAAAATACGTAAGATAGTTATGTTTCCGCATACAAAACTTGCACTTAGTTTCTTTCCACTTATAATATAACGTATTTACATACTATTTCCTGGTTTCTGTATATAACTTTGTATATACAAAGATAAGCAGTGATAGCCTAGTGGTTGAATCACGGCCTTTCAGTCGAGGAGTCCGAGGTTCAAACCCCAGGCGCGCACCTATGATTTTTCTAAGTTATGTGCATATTATAAAATAATTATCACTTGCTATGACGATGAAGGAAAACATCGTGAGGAAACCACACACTTGAGAGGTATTTGAAAAAAAAGTTCTCAAAAAATGTGCGAAGTCTACCAATTCGCACTTGGCCAGCGCAGTGGACTATGGCCTAACCCTTCTTCCTCTGAGAGGAGACCCATGCCCAGCAGTGGGACAGTAATAGGTTGACGATAGATACAAAGATATATATGTGTGCGTGTTAAGTGTAGGAAAGATTTCACGGTCCAACCGTGATGGCACCTTGCTTTAAACCGCAGATCTGTAAACGGCCTCGTATAAGATTCTTCTCCAATTTTAGTCTTAGTTACAGATTTGTGTGCGCGGCAATCATTACTAAGCAGCAATCCGTTAGGCCAAAATCGATCTATTTAACTTACACGAGGAGATCGAGTATCATACAAGTAATTTTCTTAATTTAAAATTGGTGTAAGCACAATGTAACGTTTTCTGCATATTTCTTTAAATGCTTGTAATAAGAAAAGTTGCGATAAGTTACAGCCCGTATTTTTTGTTTCAATATAAATTATGAGTACCATAATGAATACATGGAACAGGCGGAAATAATTGACGTTAATAGCCGATACCAGACTGTACGCTTTATTACAGAAAACGGGGTTGATCACCACTATTACTGGATCTAGTACTGATTTATGATATAACTAATCTTTTCATTGCTACTCACTAATGATAGACTAGACTTTCTAGGCAAAGCTGGTTCTGCAAGTTATGTTCCTATCCAACTTCCTATTTGTGGCTTGTGCAATATCCTGTGTTTTGGGATACGTACTAGAAAGTTACCGTTGCTATACTTAATCTTTATGTGCATGAGTGTTTATTAATAAACTATAGATAAATTAACGTAAACCTATAACGGAACTATAAATCGCCGTATTAAAAGTTAGTACCGTTGACAGTTGACAAGACTTTACCAAAATAGTTTTTTTAGTATGGATTTTAAAATGATATAAAAATACTATTAAAAGTGAATAATAATACAAAAATGTTATTATAATCTCCGAGTAAAGGCCCTGTTACAAATACTTTAATATTAATTGTAATATGAAATATACAGTACTTAAATTAGAATTAATGAAGATAAGAGGAGAGAAACCATATTGCAGCGTCTCATATTTACTGGGTCGTTTTCATTTACTGGATGTAATCCTTTTAACGAGATTTATTTATTTACCTTGATTTATTAGTTCGTATGTATGTGAGGGTCAAATCTTGACTGAATTTTAAATTAGCTTATTCTAACCAATTGACCTGAAATGTTGCATGCTCACTTGGTTTGGATAATGCATGATTAGTTTCGTAGTCATTCTAAATCCAATATGGCGGACGTCTCAAGATGGCGAATCAATTATTTTTTATGCATCCCCGTGATGTAAATAACAAATGACATCCACGACGCTTTTACAGTGTTTATATTAAATATATTTAATTCTTAGCTTATTTCATTGCTCTCGGCGTAATCAATCAACTTGCAACTGACTTTAATAAACGCATTAATAGTACGTGAACGATTCCGTGTGTAATTAAATTACAAATAGTGTTTTAATTATCAATCGCATCAGCCCCAATTACGCGATAAAGTGCAGAACTGTAAAATAATGACGTGATATTTCATTTCAACTTGCTATTGGACACCGTAAGCGAAACAGACTATTGCATCCGTTATTTGTGTAACAGTTTTTGTAAGCAGTTTTTATTGTTTGTTTTCTTTTTTATTATTTTTGAGCTTTGTGAACCGCGAAGTTTCTTCTTTAAGTGGTTCAGTGACACAATTTTTGTGCGAGTCGTAATGATACTTTGCGAATGAGTCATTATTTTTAACCCACTGTCCTTTCTTGTGGGTACTTTTGATCCTTTCAGCTTCCTATGAAAAAGTTTTGGTTTGTAGGCTTTCTTACGATACTTAAAGTGACTTCATAATTTTAAGCAATACTATTTCTTCGAAAATTTGAGGAGTAGGCATGAAGTGCAATATTATTGTCTCATTGCAAATGGTTAAACTGTGACGCATGGAGTCTTCCCGGTCATTTTTGTGCCTTATTTCTTTCCCCCAAATATATGGTGACTTTTCCAGCGAAGGAGATGAGATTAATGGCAGGGGTGGAACGTCTTAAACAAGCCTTTACTCACACCGTTGCGTCAAATTACTTACGTTGTGTAAGAATACGAGAAATATCGTTCTGTGACTGAAATTTACATCATTTGAAGGCTTGACTTAGTTAAGGAATTTTTTAAATAAAATTCTAAATACACTGTCAAATAATGTACAGCTTAAACCAGCGGGTTTAGAAGTATGCAGTTTTGAAATGTGAAAGTTATTAACACATGAGATAAGACTAAAGATTTTAAAATTCTATAGTAGCTTAACATGTTCCTAGTAAGTGTGTAGTTATTTTAGAACTTTCTTAATGTACGCTTATTTCCTGATAGATAAATTATTAATGTATAAAAGACACCCCGACGTTCAAAGGGTTATTGAACTACTATTTAAATTATATTAAATATTAATAATTAGTAGCACTCTCTGTCGGCCCATATCACATTGTCTTCGTTGAGTATTGCATCAGATCAATATCGATGGCAATTAATTTTAATGAAGTCTACGTCTAGTGCTTAACCCCGTTCGATTGATGCTGCAACAAAGAGTTCATTAGACAAAGCGAATGGCGGCTGCAGTCAGCACACATAAAAGCCGTTATTTATAAGTAAAGTGCGTTGTTTATAATAATCTAAAAGCCTCGTGCGGGTATTTGTAAATTCCTGAACGCTTTTAAAATTTTCAATAAGTAAATATTGGTCTAATTTGGTTTGAAAATATCACTATATAAATTATTAAAAATAAATTATAATTAAATTTTTTTTAAATTTCATTACCGTAACATGATTATCCGTTACATAACAGAATATATCAATTCAGTGATAACATTAGTCTTTTGGAATTTCTTATTTCCTGGGTGAGTACTTCAGTAGGTATCTAATTAAGTTAGGACACAAGGTGCAAAAAGTGGCGGTAAGAGTGGCGTATGACTTTTATTTTAACTGAAAGTGCAGAACCTACTCGTCAGTTCACATAATATTTCCGTCACAAAGTTTTGCCGGTATCTGACTCTAGGGTCTGGGCTTTTTAACTTATGCTCGGTATTTAGATCAAGTTCGATGCCTGCGCTGTAACAGAGGGTGCGAGACAAAGAAACTGTAGTTTGTAGCCAAGGCTTGCTAGGGTGAAGAAAGTGGAACAAGCACAGTATTCTTCCGTAAGCCTTTGTGGTGTGATAGCCAGTGGCTTGCCTATATTTTCCCTACGCTTTATTGTATTTAAGACAAAGAGGATAAATATACTGTTACTATACCTTTAACTTGAGACCGCTTTTTAATTGTCTAGTTATTTTACTGATTGATGGAATATTTAATTAAGTGAGTAACGTATCTAATTGATTAAATACTTAAAAAAACTGTATTTATACAATTGTGCAAGAGTTATAATTAAATTTATATAATATAAAGTTGTAGCAGCAAAAAGTGAATATTTAATGCTTACGACATCGATCGTACTAATATCGATATACAATAGTAGAACGAAAGCCAACTTTCACTACGACTGAATTAGTATCTTCAAAATCGTCTATTATAAGGCGGCACGACTAGTGTTGCCATACGTAAATTAATATAAACGGGACATGTTAAAGTTTGATTAAAATTTGTATTAAAGTTGATTAATGGTTTTTTTTACGTAATTTATATATATATATAGGATGACTAAAGATTACATTTTTCTCCATTAAAACTACAGGTTTCTACTTATATTCAGTGGTGTGTGGTAGTAGTAGAACTTTTATTTTTATTAAAATGCTTCTTCTCAAAATAATTTTCAGCCATACTTACCATTGTATATATATCTACTGTCTATTGTATATCCGGTTCAAATCCTAAAAAATAAATATTTTCTTTTAATTACCCGTTGTTTGGATTAATATTTTAATCTCCATCTCCATTAATACATTTAAGCTAATATTTACGTGATTACTCAATTTTATCCCTCAAAGTATTCCATGAAGAACCGACCTTATTAAATAGTTTATAATATGGCTGATTTAGAAATTTATACAAAATAAATATTTGGTTAAAAGGCATGACATATGTATGATTCGGTTTCTAAGCGAAGGTTGATATTTGGCCAAAACTTTAAGTTGAGTCAATTAATTAGTCAATCTCCATAACCTTCGGTTAAAGCCAAAGTTAAAGATTTAAAGCCCTAAGAATGCCTGCTTAACACTGGCTAAAAGTGATTAATGTACTTAAATATTATAAAAACTTTTTTTGACCCTATATAAGTAACTTCCATATGTAACTAAAATTACCATATCAAAAATTACAAAAATACGACAAAATGTGCAATACGAAAGACGGCGCAGGCCTTAAATGTACTACGCATGTGTATGTACTCAATGCGCAACACCATTTTTCGCGGGAAATGGCGTAACAGATTCTTCGAATTCGGCTCTTGCTAAAAGTGGTCAAAGTGGAAGATTTTGCTGAAGTTGGACTTTTTACACGAAGGTGGATAAAGCTTCGGCCCGACACTAGTAGGTATTGTCAAGGTTAATCTTTCGTTCAGTTAATTAAGGTCATCCTATCAAAAGTAAAAACGATGGAGACACTAGTCGCGAATATTGCTTTATAGTCTATGGCTTAATTTATCATCTACAATTCTGAATTCTGTCATAATTATACGTCTATATTAATAGTCGTCTTCACGTCTTGAGTAGTTTTATTATAAATGAATTTATGTATTAGAACGTAGGTTGTATAATTCGTAATCCATCTTGTTAGCTCTGTTGCTTAATTACTGTTCACATTCATCTAGTTTTAGAAGTGTCATCCATTAATGTATCTATAATTATTGTATTATTTGGTGTTGTATATTGTTTGTAATTGTAATTGAGTTTATACAAGATTTACCAATTGCTTATATTAAGCTTAACGTCAGCCTGTTTATTTGTTTGTTGTTGAGATGGTGAAGAGTGTGGGCTATTACCCTCGGACTCTTGACGGACAAAAGCATTTATAGAATGAGGATTGATATAATTCATTATCATTCGAGTGTACCTTGAATGGGACTATTGAATACGTTGCATTTTATCTCGTAACAAGAGGAACCTAAATAAAATACATCCGCAGTGGTTTTAGTGGATTTTCATCAGGATAAGGAGGGTTACGGTCTAATAGACCGATAAAGCGACTTAGAAGAATATAATGATTTTTAAGGACAATATGGGAAAACTTCATAGAAATTCTCAAACATGAATATTTTCTTAAGTCGTTCTCCTTCTCTTCTTCTTCATCATTAGGATGTTAACCAAATATGTTATTAAGACTTCGAAGAGTCAAAAAGATTGGATTTAACCCTGGAAAATTACTGAAGCGGCTAAATATCAAACCACAAAGCTGTTGCCGCTTAACGAGTAAAAGTATTTGATCGGTTATTCAATGGGCGATCTTCAAGAGATAACTGTTTATAAATCTTTTAAGCGGAAAGCGCTCTGGGCGAGAGTGAAAGTTGTCGCCAACGCCAATACTTATGTTGGAACGTAGAAAATTTAATGTGATAAGATTTAACGTAATATACATAATAGTGCAGTACTTTCTCCAAAGTGGCTTCCGGCGTAATTTGAGTCAATAGTAGGTACCTATTGTGTTTTTGTAAGACTAACTTTTATTATAGGAACTGGAAGCTTTGTTGCAATTTTGTTCAGTTATGCTAAAGATATGGAGATATGGTTGCTTACAGTTGAAAGAAAACATCGTGATGAGACCTACCATTCTTTATGTTGTTTTTTATGATAAACTGTAGCTTAACCTAAATCTTTTAATTTGTAGAGGAGATGGTTATCCAGCAGTGGGACAGTAAATAGATTTTTCGATGTCATGTTTTATGTATTAAGAATCTGAATCTGATTATTTGAAGGTGGTATAATCCTTTGTGGTTTGACTCCGGAAGCACTACCGCCACACCTATTTCTGTCTAATAACAGGTTTAAAGCGTGTGGTAAGGGAGACATACTTATCCAACTAGTACTTATACATACAACTTAGTCCTCAGGGGTAGCAACGCATGTGTGGTCGACTTCAGGTACGATTCTAATTTTATCTGGGGTGAATTACAAATGTCCATGGGCGGCAGTTGCCACTTACCATCAGGTGGACTGCATGCTCGTTTGCTACACCAACAAATAATATAAAAAACTCATTCACAGCCAATGGGAGGTCTCGTGTGACGGGCATTGTGAGTGATCGTTATCACAAAGCTCATTTGAATAATGTTACCGTACTGCAGACTGTAAAACACTTTACAATTATTGTTAGGCGGTACACTTTCACTGTTTTTCGAAACAGGTAAGAGAAACAGTTATTGCGCTTAAAATTACTAGTTACAGCTTACAGGTGTATAATCAATGAAATTTAAATACAGACATGACTAATCGGACACAGTTACAAATCAATCTAATGTCTCGAGTCTAGACAATATGAATATCGGACAGGTAGAAAATATGTTGCATATAGAACCTTATATAAAACATTGAAGTGTGCTACACGAACAAACTGATATGTTCAAACACTTTCTCTCCTAGAATCGAACTCAGACCACATCGGTCCATCTTGATCAACGGCGCAACCAACGGTGGCGGTGCAGATTGTATATGTTTACGCAAATTATAATAATTTGTAAATCATACAGCATCTTAATATTCAATAGCGTCGTGGCGACCTCCCGCAACTCATCGAGAGATGGCGCCACTGAATTCTGAATCACGCTATCGAAGTTTTCTCAACATCATGTACATATACATACTCCGAACTGATACTGTGGGAGCACGGTCGCTCCCCGGGCATGATCATCTAACCCGGCGGAAGATCTCCCTTTATCAAAGCTTGTATGAATAAAACGAATACAACAATAAACCAGTAACATTTAGAAAAAAAACAATAAATTTAAAATAAAATAGAATTAAAAGTTACAAATGTTACGAAACGAGACCTGTAATAACAATTACTGTGGCAATAACAATCGAGTACAACACCATTTTTAACATCCGTAGACTTTTATGGAAATAACGGCGCAGTAAATCAACACAATTATAATATTTCAGAGATTAATTAAAAAAAAACACCGTTTCACCGGTGACATTATAAAATTTAAACCGCGAACCGCCGATGGGGACATCGGACGAGGAAAATGAGAACACGAAAAACGAAACGCGTTAATGGGGAACCGAAATGGATTCGTTTCATTCAACTTATCACTAAAGAGTTTAAAGTCTGTTACAAAATGATAACAATAGGTTAATATCAATTCATAATAAGCCCTTGGTTTTTAAGATATGAAACTCCAATCGAAATCAAATTCCAATTCCTTCCGGCAGTAATAGTTACATTTTAGATTTCGTGACTATTACAAAATGGTAACAATAGAAAAATATTAAATATTAATTCGTAGTTTTTTTTTGTTTTAAAATATCAACTAAATAGAAAAGAAATCAAGTTCCGAATCGGTGGTAAAAATGTTTCTTAGATTCTATGGTACCTTCGCATCGTGAAACCAATATTGTGTCACTAGTGGCCAGAATTCTCTTTTTAGAGTGAGAGGGGTCAGGCCAGTCCACTGCGCCAGCACGTGCGAATTAGTAAACTTCACACACCCTTGAGAACAACGTGTAGGTTTCCTCACATGATATTCTTCGCCGTTATAGCAAGATCAAAGATGGTAGAACCCTTTGTAGTTCGACTCCGGTGGCACCGCCACACTTATTTCTGCACAATAATTGTCTTTTGGTTTGAAGGGTGTGGGTAAAGGAGATAAACTTAACGAGGCATTCCAACTTAGTCCCCAGGGGTAGCAACGCATCTGTGGTCTACTTCAGTTGGGATTCTGGTCTTATCTGGGGTGGATCACAAATATCCATAGGCGGCAGTTGCCACTTACCATCAGGT
>DWRA01003498.1:0-12016 GCA_018250295.1 Spathilepia clonius | reverse complement strand
CGTTGCTACCCCTGAGGACTAAGTTGGAATGCCTCGTTAAGTTTATCTCCCTTACCACACCTTTCAAACCAAAAGACGAGAGCGCTTAACACTGTTGTTATTAGGAAGAAATAAGTGTGGCGGTGGTGCCGCCGTAGTCGAACTACAAAGGTTTCTACCACATTTCAATCATTACAATCTATAACAACCTTCATATAGAACAGTGGTTCCACAGAGACTTGATCAAGCTTGATCAAGATCTTGATCTAGCTCCGTTAAGTCAGCTGGCAATCACACCCTTCCACCAAAAGGCAAGAACTCCTTAACGCTAGAAATAGGTTTGTAATTGTTACCTCTCTGGTCGAATTGTATTGGTTCTACTAATTAATCTCATTAATCTCTGCTTTTGAATATTCATTAAGATGATTTACAAATACGTAATTCTGTATCTATATCGATTAACCAGTGAGTGAGACACAATGTGTTTTTATACCTATTTAATTCCCTTAAACGAAAGATAATTTTTCTATTTTACTTAGACTTCACTTCGTTTCTTTGGAACCGCACAAAATTGCATACGATCGTTAT
Organism: Spathilepia clonius; assembly: GCA_018250295.1. Taxonomy (NCBI): domain Eukaryota; kingdom Metazoa; phylum Arthropoda; class Insecta; order Lepidoptera; family Hesperiidae; genus Spathilepia; species Spathilepia clonius. The sequence continues at coordinate 11,449 of DWRA01003498.1, read as the reverse complement.
GCAGCACCTTTCCAAGTCTGGAAGATGGATTGCTGTAGCGCATTGCTATGCAAAGCTTACAAGGCACTCCCGGAACGCTATGACAGTGTTTAAAATTATCACTCTATTTTTACAATTCCACGAACATTTATCATCCACCCAGACATTTCTTTTTATTGAACTAATATAGCAAACGAGCATTCGGTTTTTGCAAGTAGGTGGTCGTAACTATTCAGGTACATCTGTAATCAACTATTTATGGATCAGTCACAAATAAGTTACTACCCTTAATGACTAAGATAGAATGCCTCGTATAAGTATATCTTCCTTACCACTTCTTTTAATAAACACGGCAGTGCTTAACACTGCTGTTACTGGGTGAAATTAGAAGTAGCATTGATGCCTTCGGAATCGAACCACGAATGGTTCTACCCCATTCAAATGGTATAATTTCGTCGCCATAAATTCAGGCCCTTTTAATAAATTAATGATATCATATTTATTTACGTCCTTTATCAATTTACACAACTAAAGTTTTATTCGTAAGTTCCTGGAATGCAAATCAGATTTTGGTATTAGTTTGAATAGAATTTGGCAACATTTGAATTAATTTCCTAACGAGAACGTGTCCCAAAATAGAGCTGTCTTGAGTATTCATCATGACACATCGTATTCTACCGGAGCTTGTACGACAGAGTTTAAGACGTAAGCCTGACGTAACAATCCGAGATGATATACGAACTCAAGATTCAATTAATTGTTGCAAGTCGCTACTACAATATGTATAACCTCTTTCGAAGATGCTGGTTCTTGTAGTTCGCCCACCACACCTATTTTTGCCTAATAACAACAGTTTTAAGCACTGCTGTATTCTGGTTTGTAGTATAAAGAAGACGTACTTATCTGTTCCGGTCGCTCAAAATTATCATGATTTTGAGAACAGTCTCTATTATCAATTAATTATTCACTCACTTTGTCAGGGAAACAAATATCGTAAAGTGCATGTCTGAGAATTTTCCACTGGTTTCGAAGGTTTACGAAGTTCATTAACTGCAAAGTACTGAAGAACGGACTTAAGACCAACAGAGTGACAGGAACGGGTTTTGTGATCACTTCAATTAAAATATTTTAACTGTCTTAACATATTCCGACCGAGCTATTCTAAGTTTGTAAATGGTGGCGAAATTTAGCTTCCTATTCTAATGATATTGTAGGAGGTTTTTATTCAATGAAAACGCGGTTAAAACCACATTTTCTGAAAATAAAACCTAGCTAGATCGATTTATCATCCCCGAAACCCGCTGAAGACAAAATTCAAGAATATCGTTAGAGCCGTTTCCGAGATCGTTGATATATATATATATATACAAGAATTGCTCAAGAAGATATTAGATTCTAATACAAGGCTCTTCGCAAATTAGAACACCTCTAGATAGAGTACGCTTGCACATTCATCTACGATATAAGCTCTGCTAGAGTATCCTTCAGCTCTACTATTGTAAAGCTGCTTGAACGCAATATGATTAAGAGAATAGTTACCGTGAAACAATAGGATTTAAGTAGTATTAGTACTACATAGGAGTGTAAGGCAGTGCTACCCTACTTGTTAGAAACTTCATGTCTCATTCGGGGATCCGAGATTGGAATCCTGCGTGTATGGGATTTTTCTTGTTATTTGCTTATTCCAAATTAATTATCATTGACCTGAATGGTGAAAGAAAATGTTGGTAGGAAACCTAGAAACCTTGGAATTCTTAAAAAAGTGTTCAAGGATTTTTAAGTCCATTATGTAAGACTATTTGCACTTGGTCATCGCGATGGACAGTGGCCTAAAGTCTTCTCACTGTGAGAGGTAAACCATGCCCAATAAAAGTAATGAGTTGACGACAAACATAGCAAAATTATACTAAACTAAAATTAATTTGCTCTGTACTTTGGAATTATAAGGCAGAAATAGACGTGATGATTATAAAGCCACCGCAGTTAACTCACAAGATCTATGTAAGAAACAGTCCGAGTATAACTCAATACAAATGTTTTAGTAGCGTACTTACAATATCTTATTTTTACATTCTTGACCCTGCAGAAAGGGTAAACGAATAATTTCCGGCTGCAGGTGTAATAAACTAAGTGCAGCATTATTCACATTAAAAATACATACAAATTAACATAAAGAGGGGAAACAGTAATTTGTTTGTTACTATCAACTTGATGTATGAAGACACCACCCTCGCTAGTGGTATTCATTTTCTACAAAAATATATTCACATTTTACTTTAAAATATATTCGCATTTTATATTGTATTTTTCCTACTCACCTGAGAGTTCTCTGACACAAAAATTAAATATTTCACACACATTACCATTGTACCAATTCACAATTGACCAACGCGGTGAACTATGGCTCAAGCCCTCTCACTCTGGAAGAAGACCCGTGCCCAGCAGTGAGACAGTAATGAGTTGACGACTTATAGATGTGTATTCCCGCAACCACCAACACAGAAAATAGCGTTTATTATTTATTTACATTTGTTATTCTATTTATTACGAAAAATACTAATTACGCCTGAAACAAATGTATGGTGTTTCTTTTTTTCGTATTACATAATGATTTACCGCAATAATGATTACCAACGTTGACGTAAATCAACGGTCACGAATCTAATTATCGGTTAGCAGAAACAAAGCAAACGACAGGAGGTACATTAATAGATTTTCCTCTATCCCACTTTCCTCATCAGTCACCGCCCAATTCTCATTATTTTTAATACGCTTTCCCCATCTTGATGTTTCGTAATTAATAATACAATATTGGCATCGTAAATATGACGAAATTTTATGACTGACTGAACTGAAGTCCTAAGTCGATCACAGACACACTTTATCCTTGAGGAGTAAGTTGAAACGCCTCGTATAAGTGTCATCCCTTGCCCTTGCTTTAAATTTAAATGCAGCAGCGCGTTACTCTTGTTCTTAGGCAGTTAAAATGTGATATTGGTGCTTTAAAACTTAAACTACAAAGGTTTCTACCACCGCCATATTTAATTTAATGAAATAGCTTAGCTCGGTCACACTTCACTAGAGCATAGCTAATTACTCCGTGGAAAATTTTAAATGAAAATACTGTTTTAAAGAAATTAAGCGTTGTGTAAAAATTTCAAGTAAACCTCAACGAATACGAATATCCACCAGATACAAAAACCTATGATTCATATTGTAAAAGCTTTATTATCTACAAATCGTTCTATTTTCCGACATATTTAGTTTGACGTCACACAACGTCTATAAAGGGAAGTAAATATACATATTTATGTCCACTTCAGGAAAACTCATCAAAGGAAACCATAAAATGACTTCCGTTCATTTAACCGTTCATAATCAACATAACCGCTCCAACATAAAAACATACACCAACATAGATTACCAACATAACAACATAAATAACCAATCTGAGATGTAATTAAGGCGGTGCAATTTCTATTCGACGTTCGCTATTTCCTTATTAATGCTTCATTCAGTTCCTTTGATCGCCGTCTGACGGAAAATGAGATGTTCCGCGTATTTCTTCCTGTTTATTATTTAAACGTAATATATTATTGTAATAAAAGGTCCTCGACTTTACACTATTATTGGATTTTAATAAACAACGACAAAGCGACAAAGCTTTTTACAAATTACTCACAATAAAAGTACAAAATGTATTATGACTGATTATATTCTTATACGTAAGTGCTATGCTGTCGTTAATAAATATTGTTATACTTATTACCTGTGTTATATCATAGTTGAAAGGTGAATTTACATTTTTTTTATTTCTTTCAAATTGGTCCAAAATGTTTCTTTATAATAATTACTATTAGATGAACATAGTTATTTGCGATTTAAATTAATACATAAAGAATGCGAACCCTAAAATACAGTTAGTACACTTCGAAATGGTAACGAATGATATTTTTTTATATTTTAACCTTTTTCCAATTAGTTCAATTCATTTCGATAAATAAACAGATAATATTTACATTATAAACTCATTAATAATAGATTACAAAATAATTTGCGGAAAGCGAAGCTTTAATTTATATTTCCATTCAAATACATGTTGTTTATTTGATTGGCAAAATTAATTTTAATAGTAAGTAATTGAAGAAGTAATAGATGTTAGTAAGGCACCTTTCATTAATTCTACCACCTCAAAGGTGGTTGGTATGACCACCATGCCTATTTGTCTTATAACGTTTGAGCGTTGCTGCTGGATTTAATGAACTTGCTAAGGCAACGAAACGCCAAACGTTCCAGCTTAGTTTGCAAGTTCCAACGCCTCTGTGGACGGTCTCAGGAAGAATTACCATTCTATTTTGGCTTCATAACAGATGTTCATGGGCAGCAATGGCCTCTAACCAGGCAGACTGGATGCCTGGACATCTAACAATTTCAAATATAGCAAGTTCCTACCTGAAATCTATAACAGACGTGTTGCTGCCCCTAATGACTAAGTTAAAACATCTTATATAATTAAATCTGAATTAATAATCCCATGATTTAACAAAAACTAAAACACAACATCAAAACTGATAATTTAAACGAGGAATAAATACGACGCTCGTGCCTTCAATGATTTCAGAACATACATTAAATATCTCGTAAGTTCTCTTACTTAATCACATTCTAAATATCAGTGCTAGTACGCTATTAATGTTCAAAAATTCCTGTAATACTTACGTCTACTGATGCTCGGATCTGGAACTGAGAACTTAGCATTCCAATGCCCATATCGACACGCGTGAACCAATCCACTCGTTATTTAATTATGCTATAATTGGATTCATTCATTCATATAGAATCGCATTCATAGCGTTCATTCTCCAATAACATTTCAGAAATGTACAGACATCGTAAAAATATTTCATTTAAATTCAATTCACTTTAAAAATGTAATAACCTTAGCATATTGTTTGAAGTTTTTAAATTCGTTATTCGATTTCGTATAAAATTGCATTTATTTTACATCTCAAGTGTCTGCTCCTTCTGTCCCGAATGACATCCAATTGTTTATCGAAGTTACGTTTCTCTTAGCCCGTTTGAAGAAAGTCAATTTCGTACTGGATCGACAGTCTTTAACTTAGTCTATACTTATATAAATAAATAAATGCTCTAAAATAAAATAAAGTGTCTCTTTTTTATGTCTTTTCTTTTACTAAAATCATGTGGAAGTAATTTTAATACTAACACCAAAAAATATTGAAATTTTTGTGTCTGGTTGTTTTGGCTTATCTACGAAACGGCCGGGTAGATTTTCATGAGACTTTTCCTGAAATGTTGCTCACGTTATACGGCAAATTAGGGGATTATTTTAGAAAGTGGACACAGTTATCTAAATGACCAATACATATATTTGTTCTGAGCCTGGGTGTTTGTGTGGTCGTCTTTATGTGTGTGTATCACTCAAGACGTAGGAAAAATCCTAGTGTTTTCATATGACGAAAGTAGCAATGTCCACGTTGTCCACCTTATGTTGAGTGTATTGTTGTCCATAGACATTTGTAATCGACCCCAGGCATGAATAGAATCCTGCCCGAGAGCGATCACCTCCAACCTAACTACTACTACCCACCTCTGAGGACTAGGCTGATATGCCTGGGATAAGTATGTCCCTTACCCTTCAAACCAACACACAGCACCGCTTAACCCTGCTGTTGTTAGGCAGAAAGGAGAGGCGCTGGTCCCTCTGGAGTCAACCTACAGGGTGTCACCTTCAAAGAGTAAGGCGTGCTTTTGTTTTATTTACTCTGAGGTTGTAACACCCCATTTTATTCCAGGTTACAACACCTACACACACAACGATACGGCGCACACCGCGCGGGAGCCGGACGAGATCCTGTCCGTCACGTACGAGGACGGCAAGTGGTCGAAGCCGTACTACGACTGCGGTGGTGGCAACATCTGGATGCTGACGTACACCGTACCATTCTTTGGTTATAACAATGGGACGTATTTCTTCAAGTAAGTTTAGTTTGTACGTTTAAAATGCGCCTTCTATGCTCTACTTACTGATACTCGGTGTCGTGTTTTTTACATATATGGTGAAATAGCAAACGAGCATGCAGTCCACCTGATAGCAAGTGGCCACTGCCGCCCATGGGCATTCTTAATCTACCCCAGATAAGAATAGAATCCTGAGGTCGGCCACAGCAGCTTGCTACCCCTGCGGGCTAAGTTGGAATGCCTCGAATAAGTATGTCTTCCTTACCACAACTTTTAAAGCAGAATACAGCAGCGCTTAACACAGCTTTTATTAGGAAGAAGCGGTCATGCCGAAGGAATCGAACTACAAAGGATTCTACCACCTTCAAATGCTGGGTGCTGTACTCAAGCACCATGACCGAAACAGAATATGTTATAAATTTATATAGGTTATTTGTTGTTTGATATGTCCAGTTATTGATTTAAAATTTGTTTTAAATTCAAATTTGAAGTAAAATTGGAAATGCAACATAAAGGGCACTTAGCTTCGGAGCTTGTATCTGTTATACAATTTTAAGTTATTGTAGGCGTAGTCCAGAATTAGATTGGTGACTTTATGCTTATGTGTTCCCGTAAGCTATCCATCCCAGTTTATTTTGAATGTACATAGTTTACTAAATTTTCTCGGAGACCTTACTGAGGGTTTAAAACACAAATGGTAGTAGAATCCTTTGTAGTTCGACTTATCCGATACAGTACGACATTCAGTTACAGCCACACGCAATAATTTTCAACAATTTTTGCGGGAAACCTTTAGATATTTACGAAAATTAAAGAAGTGTAAGTTACTTCTTATACTATCAGCCAATGAAAATTCCGTTAAAATCGGTCCATGTTAACCAAAATAAATAGTCGGACAAAAAAAATGTGTTTGTGTAATTCATTATAGGTTTTGTATGTACTTTCATATGCATTTCATTAAAAACTGTTACTTTGACGTTAGAAACAAACACTTCAATTTTATTTATTTATAAAGCAACGTGTGCACTGGCTTTTAATCAAAATCCCATGTAACCAATCAAACTTCTATGTTTGATTTGGTGGCACGTATGTATATGTGCATGTATTTTTGTTTGGAACCGAACAGCTCTGACCAGCGATACCGTGACAAGGTTTTATTACAAACTTTTATTTAACTTCCCTTGTTACTTCGTATGTATGTTAGGGTAAAATTTTGCAACTCAGTTTTAAAATAGTTCACCTGAACTGATTGATCTGAAACTTTACGCACCAATCGTGTACTGTTTCATGTGTTTGAATGACAATCCGCGATTACTTTAGTGACGTCATTCTAAGTCCAATATGGCGGACGGCCAAAGGACAGCATATCCACTTTTTATGTACCCCCATGATATGGTTATTGAATGAAAAGATTTACTGAGAAGAATACAAATAAGTTTGTTATTAAAAATATACTAATTTATCATATAAAAACATATTTTAGTATTCTGATCTACTCTACTCTGCTGAAAAGATTAAATCGTAAAGAATGTATGCAGGAATATTTAAGTTGTATTCGCGCTTAATTGTAGGTATGCGATAGTAAATGCAATGAATTAGTAATTTCTTCGAAAGAATGTTATCCCTTGTCCTTTCTTACCACAATTTTGAATTGTACCTAAAAAGCCTAAAACTGACTGTGACATTTATTGTAATATGCTACTACCTTAATATTATTTTAACCAAAATGTTACCTATTTTATAATTGGAACGTCTTTATTTATTTTTTATGAAACACAGACAAATATCATCTCTTAGAGCTGTTTCCGAGAACCCAATTACATTATAATACCAAAATGTGTGTTTAAATTTAAAACAATTTTGAACAATGCTCCAGAAACAAAGATGCAGTAAGTAGCAAACTACTGAAGTATGAATGAGGCAAGAGGGAAAGCTTGCCAGAATTGTAAGGGGATTAAGATAAAAGGTTATACAGTTTGGGATGCCATGAGGGTAAGGGATTTATATTCTTGGATGAACACGTAAAATAAACGTAGAGATAAGAGATTTTCGGGGTCACGAATACGAAATTGAATCACTGACAAAAGAAGAAAAACTGGATGTGTGCTTAATAATAACCATCTGTTGAAACATGCCGATGAAAGGATATTATATCAATGTTGTCTATACAAATTTTCTTATGCTTAAACCTAGTGAAGAAGTAATCAGGTCACTTGACAATAAGAGGTCATCATGTACATTAGATATTTGAAACATTGCTTTATCACATTGAGGCGCGGTTAAGAAATGTTAACAGATGGCGTTATTTATCTGAAGGTGGTAATAGCTCTTGTAGTCCGAATCCAGCAGTATTATTGTCACACCTATTTCTGCCTAAAACAACAGTGTTGAGTGCTGCTGTATTCTGGTTTGCAGGGTGTGGTGAGACATACTTATCCGAGGCGTTCTAACTTAGTCCTCAATGGTAGTAACGCATATGTGGTCGACGTTTGGTAGGACTTTTAATCTTATCTGGGATTGATTACAAATGTCTATGGGTGACAGTGGCCACTGGTAAGTGGACATTACGTATAACGCTCGCGGAGTTATATGTGAGTATTTATTTAAAACTACCGCCCTTCCACCTGGGTATTAAAAAAACACTGTGTTGTTAATAAATGCTTCAGGGAATACTTCGGAAGGAAATTCATTTCACATCATTCAATATGCCATAAATTCCGCACGAATAAAATTTGTTGTACTTCAGTTTTCTGTACACTCGAGTTGTTATTATTACTACAACATCAAGTAATACATAAGCAAATTTAACTTACGTTTCAATTTGTTAAAGTAAAATATATTATCTGTTATCTGTTAATTTAAATTTCGTGCCTTCCATCTAATGTTTTTTCATTTGTCTGTGACATCTGTCAATTCTCTCTCTACTCTGAGGAACATTCAAAAGTGTACGTGTAAATTTAAAGCAATCCAAATAAATATAAATAATCCACAATTCATTCATTTAATTCTAACAGTTTTATATAACTCGCTAACTATATTGACTGATGCAGGCTTCGGTTAGCACTGAAATAAAGCTAGCATTGCACCTAAAAAAGTTAAAGACCAAACTAAACAGCTGAAAGATGTCTAAAGAATTTCAGTCTTACTTTGCTGAAATTGCGGATGAATAGCCACAAATACGCCAATTTCATTGCGAATACAGCCAATCTTCGTGTACAGTACAGATAAGAATCTTTTTGAATAAAATGTGTTCGCGATCGCAATCTGTAATATCTGGCGGGCGGCCGAGCGGCGCGGGCGGCCGGGCGGGGGCCGGCGCGCGGGAGATTACAACCAGACGTACGAGCATGTTCTCTGTTTATCCAAAATGCCTACAATAGTTAGAAAATGTATGCCACGTGTATTAAAACATGCTTTACAAATAGCATACGTTTGCATTTACACACATAAAGTATGAAATGGATTTTACAATACGTTCGAATACGTGTTAACGGATGATACTAACTACAGTCTCTTAAAAATGCATTTGAATTAAACTTTTTGATAACATATATTGACTAATAAATAATACAAAAACCCTGCTGCTCAAAATTGTAGCCTATGTCACTTCAGCAATTTAGGCGAACCCTACGATACCTCATATATTAAAATCAGTTAAGCAAAACGGGAGTATAGGCCGTACCAAAGAGTGAGTCAAACAAATGAACGTAAGCTCGATAAATAGGACTGGGCAATCTACACCTAATTTTCTATGAATTTGTTAGTTTAATCGATCGACTCTTACAGAGTCTATTTATATAGTTTCATCTACTAAATACCCTATGATTATTTTTGTCTTCACTTTGAATTTCTCTTTACATATTGTCCTCTGGAAATACGTATCGCATTTCTACATACTATATGTGCTTTACATTCTCACAAATCTTAATGCACTCCATTATGCCAACTCTTAACAATTTCCATGACAGTCTTATTAAATGCATACTCGAGAATTCCTTATGAATTACCCCGTTTTACACTAATTACCTGGTTAAGCTGTACTAAGCGACGGGGCTTACTTAGCGGGCAATTTATTTAGCAGCGCTCACCCGCAGCTTAATTCATTATAAGCATTCCTTACGATTGCACATTTTAATGTATTTGCATTTATTTTGTTCATTCCTTCTTTGTTATTTCATTGTTTTTGGAATTTGTTATTGTAGCCCGACAGTGAAAATACATTATTTCGTTTGCAGCTCCGCAAAATAGAACAGTTTAATGAGACTTAAACGGCGTGTCGGAAAATGAATGAATTAATTAATTTAAATCAGATTTGTATTTTTGTGCTTGTTCACAATAATTATATTGTATCATAAGTGTGGTTTGTGTATTATTGCCGCATAACAACAAGATTACTCTTACATAATTTTGTTAAATACCTCATTAACACTTAATTTAATACTGAAATATATTTTTATGAACGATAACTTTCAGCTTGCGTTTTAAAACGATCCTTCAATTCTCCATGCACAGTTTACTGATATTACTTTTCGCTCGATGTATGTTTTCCCACACGACAGACAACGAAGTTTAACATGGAGCCACTTCGCTTTATGCCGCAGACAGCTGCCAGACATCTTAAAGGGCTTTATCCAGCAAATGGCGTTATCGACCTCCATTTTATATTAACGGGATAAATTTCAGATTTTCTAACGTATCGTTACCGTGTTGACGTTAAAGGGGGATGTTATTAAGTATTGTGTGTTTAAAGTCTTGCTGGTTGTGGCTTCGCAGTTCTTAAAGAGATGAAACGGTTTCCATATGATGTCTATAAGCTTTTAATTACTAGTTCCCTTAGCATTCCGTTGTTCTGATGAATATTTAGCTATACATGTTTCATGCCTTTGCTGTTTTTGTACTGAGCTGAAATTTGAGATAAGTACGTATGTAAATTAAATTTATATGTCACTATTTAAATGACAAAGGCACATAGTGAGATATGTCTCTAACTGCACAACTAAGAAATGTTTATGAGTATCTCAATGTAAATATTTATATGTTTATTATTTTAAAAGCTGCGATATATTCAAATGTAGGGAATTTCTTGCGCCGCTCTTCTCCATAATGAAACACCGTTCGAAGCGGAGATAGATTAGTCGACTTTTAAAAACAGTTCTGTATGAATAAAAACTGAATAAATAAACTTGACTTGATTTATTTAAACTGACAATGACTTGCTCGCGCTGTACCGTTGGTAGACCCGGCTGCCAGCCACAGCGACGCAGCAGTGAGTCAAGACAAGTTCTATCATATTTACGTTAATAAATTTGTCTTGACAACTATATCCCAAGTTGTTAGGACACAAATTGAACAGGTTATTGGCAAATTAAACAAATTCTCTTATGCTTTACATATGTTGTCGAAGATTGTAAATATTGATACGACTGTCACCGCCTATCACGCTTATATAGGAAGTAGTTAAGATATGGAGTTATCTTTTGGGGAAACG
>DWRA01003497.1:0-12018 GCA_018250295.1 Spathilepia clonius | reverse complement strand
ATCTTTGGGTGGACAGCATACGAGTTGCTGTCTTTGAGGTCTTTAAGGACTCCCGTTATTGATAATTGATATTCTTCATCCATTTTTGATTACCAAAGTTCGGAATAAGACGATTTTTTAGGCAACATTAATCAAATTTTGAATTATGTCGCTCCCTGTCACCGGCGATTGCCATCGTCTGTCGCCGCCAGCCGTGACCCACCGACAACAAAACACGATCACCGGCGGCTGACGGCGATAGTTTACGTCGCGTTGCGGCGACTGACAGACCGACCGTCGACCGTCGAGAGCGATCACCGATACGGGCAGTCGTGTTGAGTACTACCTTACTATCTTTCTTATGTTACTTCCTATAAGTATAATACGAAGTTGGAACAATTCTAAATAACATGAAAAAAGAAAACCAAAAAAGGAGTAAAGATGCTTTCCATACTCACAGCTCCACACTAGGACACCCTGTGTCGTAGGTGCCATGAACACACAAACATGAATACACAAACGCGCAGGCCCAGAACAGAAATCTCAATTCATCATTTAGATAGACATCATAATCTGGCCGGAGATCGAACCCAGAACCCAGTGATCAGATCGGTATTGCGACCACTACGCCAAAAAAACGTACACATACATATTTGTTTAAGTAAATTAACATTAAAACAATAGAGTAACAAAACAGCGCACAACAGCGTACACAACCAAATTCCCACCGCGAATAATAATTCTTCAATTTACGACACAACGTTATAAAACCGCCGTAACTATCTGATACACATCGCACTGTAAATTACGGGTCTCGTGTGAACAATAGGGGCTTTACTTTCTCGTATATCAACTGTAGGCTGCATGAGGAACTGTAGTTGTGTTTAAATGGTATTAGGTGTCTTAATAGTTTGTCCCTGTAGTCTCGGGGCGGGAATGGAGCTACGGTAGCCCCTGGCAAAAAGCAACAAAAAGAAAGGCATCCGTTGTTGCAGACGGTAAGAACGAGAACCGCTCGGCCAGCGACCCTGGGAAGGACGATGGTATATAACTTCATGTGGTCACATAACTTCAAGAACACCAGAAGGTGTGGGAAAGCGTAATGCTCACCCGAGTGGCGCCCTAGAGGCGTTGCGCTAGGACTCCGGTCGTGCCCCGTTAGAGATCCCGGAGTCCCCCACTAAGCGCTGAAGAGGCTTGGGCTTTAGACGGTAAACATCTCATGTAACCTGGCGTCGCTCCAGCAATGGGACAGTAATGGGTTGACAGTATGAGATTTTACGTTTCAGCGACACGATCGTCGTTAACACACTTTAGTTCCGATACGTGTCGTAGAGGCGCTGCTAGGAGAAATATGGACCAAGTCGTTAACGAAAATAGAGTCGTTGAAACGTAAAAAATTCATACTAAGGGTACAGACCCCTAAGCTGACGCTACGTCTACACAACTCTTGGAAGTGTTCACAACTTTCAAATTACAACAATGTATTTGTCTCACACACACACACATATATTAATCATCATCATCGTCGACCCATTATTGTCCCACTGCTGGGCACGGGTCTCCTCTCAAAGTGAGAGAGGTTAGCCATAGTCCACCGCGCTGGCCAAATGCGAATTGGTAGACTTCACACACTTTTTGAGAACTTTTTTAAAGAACTCTCAAGCGTGCAGGTTTCCTCACGATGTTTTCCTTCACCGTTATAGCAAGTGATAATCAACACAAAATGAGATGTGCGTGCCTGGGGTTTGAACCTCGGACCTTCGGCAAAGAGGCCGTAATTCTACCTCTAGGCTATCACTGCTGTATATTAATACAAGTATCTATTTACCAACGTTGCAAAAAGCGAAGTAAAAGGATAAAAGAATCCAATTTCCCTTCCCACGTACCTACACTTATAGAAAGGGCTATTTCTCACCGGTCTTGGTAAGGAAATATCTCTCAGTGAAAAATTGCTTCACTCACCTGTAGCCGAGATGGAGTGTACCAGGGGGGATGAAATATGACAAGGGATGAAACTACCCCCGGTGTCTAACAAGTAGGCGAGGGTACATAAGAAGGGTTATGGCGAAACTTATGGTGTGAATGTGGTGGAATTGTCATACTTTTATTTTTATTGATGTGAAAGGGTCTTGTTATATATTATCTGTAGAACCAAATCAATTTCTTCGCAAGTTTTTAGGGTTTTAAATTTTGAAATTTATCACTTATTGTCAGGTTTACGAAATATATTAAAATGATTTTACCGACTCCGGTGGCACCACCGCCATGTCTTTTTTGCCGTATAAAAACAGTGTTAAGCGCTGCTTTATTCTGGTTTGAAGGTTGTGGCAAAAGAGACATACTTTTATGAAGCGTTCCAATTTAGTCTTCAAAAATAACAACGCGTCTATGGTTGACCTCAGGCAAGAATTAGATGTCCATGCGCGGCCACTGCCACATACCATCAGGTGGACTGCATACCCGTTTGCTAGTCCTATATTACAAAAAATAAAGCTTACCAAAGGTCTTACAAGCGGTAAGAAAACATTAGATTTTGCATTTAAAATTCATTATTTTTAACTCGACTTAATCGAACCCAAAACCTCGCGTTTCAGGCAGTTATCACAATCAAAGCACCACGCGTCCCATCAGGATGAGAGTTCAAAAGGTTTATTCAGAAAGAAACTTTCAATGCATCGATGGTTCCCGGCGATGTTTCTCCAAAGAGCTTGCATCGGCACAAAGAAAGCGAATAATCTATTGATAGAATCTTTTAATGTTGCTAAAAGCATTCCATTCTCTCTTAACTGTACAAAATTTAATATTTACAAAGTTGATTCTATCCAGATATGTTCTCGTGCAGATAAGAATGAAAGGAAATGAATTGTTTATTTAGTATTTATTTCAAAATTTTATTTATCATTTCTTAAATTTTTAATTTGAAAATCTCACTTTTTAAAAAAAGCACTCATCAAAAAAAATAAAAAAGCAAAAATTATAGATACGTATTGAACCATTCAATTTCACAACACTAGTAATACTTTTAACTAAGCGTTGACGTGTCAGGGAACCGCTAAGTCAAACTTAATACAAATAGTATAGTAGTAATAGTACCAGGTAGTACTATCACAAATAAAAAAGTATAAAACTAACAAATAACTGTTTTAGAAAAGTCTATCTCTCTTTCTTTTTTTATTTTTTATATGATGGAGTAGCAAACGAGCCTGCAGTCCACCTGATGGTAAGTGGCAACGGCCGCCCATGGACATTTGTGATCTACCCCAGATGAGACCAGAATCCCAACTGAAGTCGATCACAGATGCGTTGCTACCCCTGAGGACTCAGTTGGAATGCCTCGTAAAGTTTATCTCCTTTACCACACTCTTCAAACCAGAAGACAGCAGCGCTTAACACTGCTGTTAGTAGCAGAAATAAGAGTGGCGGTGGTGCCGCCGGAGTCGAACTACAAAGGGTTCTCTACCAACTTAGTTTTCTCCCCCTCTCTCTTTCTCTCTCTCTCTCCTCTCTTTCTCCCTCTCTCTCTCTCTTTCCCTCCCTCTTTTGTCTATTTCTGTGTGTGCGTCTTAGCTATCTATCTGTCGCTCTCTAGTATCATCAACATCATACTTATAATCATCATTAAAGCAGCCACAAACAACACTACTTCCAAAACTATCTTTTTCCCTGCATTCAAATACTCGTAAATTTAAAACTGCACTCACAAATAACATTCTCTTGAGATGCAACGGTACTAGTGTGCAAATCTTGTGCAATTTATAGTTATTTCTAGTGCCCAACTAATTCTCCTACGTAATCCCATTTGCTTAAGTACGGGGTATGTAGCGATATTTCTCATGCGTAAATTATACTGTTACTTGTTTCCTTGCGAGTTCTCAACATAAGAGGTTCTCCATTCCCGGGCAATGTATAAAATTTAGATTGCCTTGTGGTTTGAGACTGGACCACTCAATCGATATGTGCGTATTCCATTCGTTATCATTTGCTGCATTGAAAGAAAATATCGTGAAGAAAACTATACTCGAGAATTATTTAAAAAAAGCTTAATCTACTACCGGATCGGAATTATAATAGAAATTTTAGAAATTTTCGAAGTAAACATTTAAGAAGTCGTAGAATATCTCTGAATGTATTTTAATATATACTTATAATTTTAAGCATACTGTATGATATTTTTAGGGCGTCTACTGGTTATGTATGCTGTGCTTACCTTTAATTGTGGGGACACGATGTATCTTTCAATATGTTTTGTTTTTATAAATTGTTATTGTGTCTTTTGAGTTGGTAAGCCTTACATAAATAAATAAAAAAAATGCCTACTTGATCTTATTCGTTCTGAAGATTAAGAGAACAGCATTTATTCACAAACACAATTACAGTACGAAGATGTAAAAGCATTTACGTAAGAACACATCGATCTTTAGAATGAGACTATTAGCTTACTTTGGCTTGTTAAAGAATCATCTATCATTCATACCTGTGTGACATTTTGCAGCTAATTTGTCAGTCATACAGCAGTAGATATAGCCTAGTCTACTTTAAAATATATGTGTATTGCAATATTGTAAACAACATGCTATTCTAGAGAATCAATCAAGATTACGGAAAGAAGAACAAAAAAAGGCGCTTTCCACACTCACCGCCCCACAATAGAATTGCCTGTGTCGTGGTTGCCAAGGAGACAATACACGAAAAGACGAATACACGGTCACCCAGACCCAGAATAGAAATCAAAATTCATCATTTAGATATCTGTCTAGCCGGGGAACGAACCCGGAACCCACTGCCTGTTAGATCAGTATGGTAACCGCCCCGCCACGCAGGTCGTCAGCGTCAACAAAAAAGTGTTGTAACAACTCTTACTAGATATCCGAACCCGAAGATAGCCGAACATGGCAGAATCTTTTTTAAATCCTCACCGAATATTTAACTTAACCAAATTTCTTCGTACAATTGTATACCGACAGCGAAACCAATAATTTTTCAAAGCCCCATTGGTAACCCTGCACAAAACGAATGTGTGCTCAAACAATACACTCCAAGCAAATTCAGTGTGCCATTAATATCGGTCGCGTTACATTTTGCAGGAGCGGCCAGGTGCGAGCGATGTACGATTGCATGGATAAAATACTGTTTATCCTACATCATCATGAATATCAACAAGTATTATATACATTGAAAAATGTCGAGTAAGGATTGCTATGTTTATGATATTAATATTATTTGATGCAGGTAACAATGATTTGCAGATTTGTATAAAATTAACGTACCCTTAAGTAACATCCTGTAAAATACTTCCAGCAGTAACATAGAAGTTGAAAAAATGGATGAAGTGTCGGATTTTTCTCCGACGGGATTTAACGACGACTATCCATCGATAATTACCGGGATCGATATATGAACATATTCACCAAAACACAGACGTACGAATATTTAGGCAGTACCGGTCACCCATCCAACTTCCGCGTGAGACGTTGCTTAAGTTTGTTAATACGGTTACGGTCTCACACACAACACGGGATCTGAGTGGTAGCAGACCATTTAACAAGACCAAATACAGTTTCAACTGCTGGCATCAAAAACTAGGGCTCATGCAGGCAGAACCGCCAACAGGAACCGCTCGCGCAACACCACGATCCAAGACGACATTCCCGTCCAAAAATACGACCAACGGTAACATTTATTTACCAACAAATGAGTCACGAACACAAATAGACTGCATCGCTCCTCCATACATGTGGGTTGAGCCACCTGATAATTCATTCGGCGTTCGGACGACATTGCCACTCGTCACCGTTGCACCGAAATAGAATGATCCGAAATGATTTGATACGAATCTCACGACAGTGGGTCATCGCTGCGAGAAAAGTGCGTTAGCTGATTGGTGAGAATTTCGGTGAGATTTTGAGGGTGCAAGATACCAATCGTAAATACCAAACACGGATGTTTCTGTTTCAAATGTAATTTGCATTAACGGTGAAGAAATACTCCGTGGGGAAGATCTAAAAGTACTCCATAAAGATGCTAAGAATACAAAGGCAGCATAACACTTACATAATCACTTCGTGAACACAATGTGAAAAAACCTATAAGCCTGAGAGCCCCTTAAAAAAGTTCCCAAAGATGTATGAAGTCCACCAAAACATACCTGACCAACGTGGATCTGAGGAGACCGATGCCCAGCAATGGGACAACAATATGTGGACGATGACGTATGAAGACCGCAACATTTGACCAACATGGTTGATCACGGCTTAATACACCTAAGAAAATATCCATCCAACAAAAGATCAGTTAAGGTTTAATAAAGATGAGATCACCTCTGACTGACTTCTTCCTGGAAGATCAGTAGTGTTGCCAAATTAATGTCAAAGGAATGGCTGGTAGCATATTTCAAGTAACTACAAATATAATTTGACGAACTTCCTCTTGAAGTATTCCCGGAATGCTATGACATGGAATTTCCAGTAAATGTTAAAAAAGGACACCCTTCCAAAGTCGTAGATGCGTTGGAGACTTCACTGATGATGCAGGTGTAAGTGACCGTGACTACCTTCCGTCAGGTAGCCCCTCTTACCGCCTATCCCCTTGCTACTAAATATATAAAAAACCTACCCATACGCCAAACATACATTTCTTAACCGGTCTGATCCCGCCTGAGCCCGCCCAAAAATCGAGCAAGGAAAAAAGAAAAGAGATTATTTTAAGCTTCTCAACATAAATTCCAGTATCTAAGTCAAAACAACGTTTCAAAAATTCAACTGCATTTCTCTCCACAGTATAATACCTACACAAGTCGTCTCTAGAGACTAATATTTCAAAATGACCATTGCAAACTTTTATATATTCATATTTCAAGTACTTCGAGCGCCAATAAGCCGGGCACGGTCCCGGAAACAATGAGATTCAAAACTTCCCATCTGTTTGTAACAAAACGAATAAGCTAAGAGCGGAAGCGGACAAAAGTTAAAAACGTTTTTAAAACGTACCAACTCAGTGAAAACAAAGTTTTAGAGTGCACCGCGTTAGTGACAATTTGTAGAATCAAAGAGTGTCATACTGAAAACTGAAAAGTAGTGCTTGGTAATTTCTTAAAACGTTTTAATTACTTTTGGGAGTTTTTTTGTTTCTGTATAAGGTGGTGACAACTTTAACATACAGTGGATTAGTGCGTCATAAATCCAACTTATCTAGGACTAGGATCGTGTAAAAGTAGTAGTAAGTAGTAGTAAAACAAACGCGCAGTCCACGAGACGCTAAGTTGTCCCATATAAGATTAAAGGCCTAACTTGAGATGAGTCGCTACTTGTGAGAATGAAGCTGGACAGCCTCGATAAGTAATAATAATAATAGCCTTTATTGTACCCAGAAAGAAACATGAAAAGATACATACAATTTAAAAAACAATACAAAAGGCGGCCTTATCGCTAAACAGCGATCTCTTCAAGACAACCTTACGATAAGCAGTTGAATAGAGATAAGAAAAAAATAGGGAGAGTGCAATAATTCAAGTTAAAGAATGTAACAAATAGAAAATAATTAAATGAATATGTAATAGAAAATAACTAAATAAAAGACAATAGATAAACGGTAAAAGTACTTCTTCCTTAACATACCCTTCAAACCAGACTATATCAGCGCTTAACACTTGTTATTAGGCAGAAATAGATGCGGATTCTTTATACAAAAATAGTGAAACCAATGATCATCCATGTAATATTTCTTGTGATCTTGCACATCATGGGACATGCCAGGTTAAAAGCAAAATTTTAATACTTGTAACAATGAGTTATTACTTGGGGTTTCCTTTATTACTTAACTTTCGACAATTATAAAAATACTTTATTGTCCTTTCTTTTATATTCAAAGTTGTGTGACTGAACAAATATTTGGCGGTATTGTCATTCCAGTTGGTTGTATTTAGACAAATATTTAACGTGTTTCTTATTCCAGCTGTTTGGATGTATGAGCGTAAAAATATAAACAATTTCGTTTCCATTTTAAACATAAATGTGAATACACATATATGTTTACCCACGATGTTATAACAGCTGTTAATACTTGAAAGAAAAGTCATTTTCGTGAACTTCGAATATTTCAGGGGCTCGTAGACGAATTGATTTTATGACAATTTCTAATTTCACATGTATTACGTTAACTTATAATCTATATAAGTGATTCACCAAGTGGTCTAAATCGACCCCTGGGGTTCTATGACAACCTGCAAGGGGATTACGTCAGCAAAAACAAAATTTGGGGGTCCATGAAATGAAAATGGGAGTCCACGATAGTGGATCTCAACACATACACTGATAGTACCTTTTTACTTACATCATACTATCTTATAATATCAAAACATATACATTATTTATCATTTAATGTTACGTATATTTTACATAACAGATACAAAATTTTATTTTGAGTAGTTTTAATTTAAATTCAATTAATAAATGTATAAATTAACATGTGTTCTTACTTTAAGTTTTTAACACTAAACTTCACTACGGTTAGAAATTTACAGGAAATCAATATCAGGTAAGTAGTGGGTCTACCCAACACGGAAAAACATGGCAAGGGGTCTACGACACAAAGTTTGGGGAACTCTGCTTTAAAGTTTCATTTTGGAAGTTGCCATATGTGGCGAGCTAAGTTTCAAGTTCTAAGTTGGTAAGTGGAAACTTACGAATGCCATTTTGGTACATCATGGTGTTATGTGGTATTGAACTAGTTGGTATGGTTAGTTACCAAAGTAAATAGCAGAGATAGCATAGCGGTTGCAATCTCAACCTCTCAATCAGGAATGAGATTTGAATCCCGAACAGGCACCTATGATTTTCGAAGTTAAGTGCTTATTACAAGTGAGTCATTTGCTATCATTAATCTATTAGTATTCAACTATTACTGTTTCATAGACAAACCAAAAACGCTTAACAACTGGTACGTTTTTTGTATGGAAATATACATTTATTTCGAATTTGTTATTGTTAATATCAGTTGTCGTAGAGGTAATGAATACTCTGTGAAAATTTCAAGTGTTTACTACAGTACAAAATATGTCCCTGTTTCATACAGACAAACTATGGACGCCGAGTAATTAAAATGTCTCATTATCCTTTACCTTTACATCTTTGCTTAAACAAATTTGTAGATCAATTCGATACGACAAATCATAATTATTGAAATCGGAGCTTCAGAGCTCTTAATTATACATCACCTTATCTGATCTGGAGCCATTAGCATTGACAATGTAGCGAACATTCTGTGCAGGCTACGTAAATATGTAGGAGACTGTCAAGTACAATAAAAGATTAGTGGATAGTAAGCCAGAATATAGTAGGATTTGCTTTTCTTTACACGTTCCTTTCAGACGTCCTCTGGAATAATCTAGAAGTTTTTAGTTTATTTTAAAGGTGGTAAAACCCTTTGTAGTTCGACTCCGGCGTTACCACCGCCACACTTATTTCTGCCTAATAACAGCAGTGTTAAACGCTGTGCTGCGCTGTGTTCTGGTTTGAAGGGTGTGGTAATGGAGATGAACTTAACGAGAAGCTCCAACTTAGTCCGGGGTAGCAACGCATTTGTGGTCGACTTCAGTTGGGATTCTCAAATGTCTATGGGCGGCAGTTCCCACTTACCATCAAGCGGACTGCGTTTGCTACTCCATCATAGAAAAAAAAGAAGTTGAAACTTGACATCTAGATCGGGAGGTCCGAGAATCGAATCCCAAGAACGCACTTCTGAGTTTTTAAAGCGATGTGTATAATTATAATCATTATTGTAATTATCACTTGTTATAACGCGGAAGAAAACATCGTGAGACCTATACACCTGAGTCTTTAAATCACTCTCTAAGGTGTCTGAAGACTACCAATTTGCACTTTGTCAATGCTGAACTATGATGAGAATCGCTCTCACTCTGAGAGGATGCCGGCATCCAACTGTGGGACAGTAATGGAATGAGAAAACGTTCCCTGCATCTCGTATTCTAAGATATTAACGTTGTCGTTTGACTACGAACTTCTGTGATACCACTATAACAAAAATAATAATAACTTATCTTCCTTCAATATTATAGTTTGTTATAAAAATCGAATGACTGGAGTTTTAATCAATACAAACTCACAAAGAAATATCCAATTGCGATAATTAATAAATTGTATTGGATATTAAAATCTGAAATGTCAATTACCAACATTTATACACCAATTAATTAATCAATCATATTTTGTGAAAACCAATCATGGTCTTCCAATATAAGCTTATTATCACAATTATTGATAAATTGATACATTTAAACAATCAAATTTTATTCTTTGATGTTGGAAATGGCATGATTGATTTTGAAATAAATGAAATAAACCTTTGCGGTTGTTGCTCCAGCTTCGTAAGCTAATTGAATAAGAAAATTTGTTAAAGAAGTGGAATAAGAATTTACCGTTCTGTTTTATTTATATTTGTGTCGTTACAAAGCGACATGGCCAATGGTTTACATGGCTTCTCAATCTGGGGGTCCAAGGTTCATAATCATAATCGTTTATTTGGCAGTAAGGAATATAATAGGTGTTTACAATATTGGGAGACGCTTACTGTGTGATGTTCGAATCTGAACACGATATGATATTTCAAAATTTTATTATCACTTGTTATAAGGGTGCAGGGAAACATTGTAAGAAATCTGCCAGTACTTAAAAAAAACAGTGTTCCTGAAATCTACCAATGGGCAATTGGCCGGCGTGGTCGACCATGGCCTAAACCCACTCGCTCAGAATGGAGACCATTTCCAACAGTGGGACAGCAACGATTTAACATTCATTTAGCAAATTTCGTCAAAGAAAGTAAAAGCATATTTCTCTTCCTTTGAACATTTTTGGTCTTTTTACTTTACTTTTGTTAAAGGGATGGCCGTTACAGATTACTAGTTTTTGCGTTCAAATGCCGAAAACGAAAAGTCTTTTGGTAACACCAAAATGCTTACAAAGAAAGACCTAATAAGTCTTTTATCAACGGCTTTGTATTTTTTCCCACAAGTTGGCTATTTGAAGCATCATTTTCCTTTGTCCGAATTCGTATTTAACACATATCAACATTGCGGAACAAATAAAACAGAGATGCTCGTATAAGCATATACTATGAGGATCTACCCACATGATTATAAAGGCCATTTTAGCCGCATTTACTTTAAACATTTATTAAATTAAAAAAAATAACGAATTTATAAATTAATTTTTATTATAAAAACATATTTAAAAACGATCATTAATTAAATTTATTCTACAATAATTTTTATAAAAATAAAACAATTTGATGTTATAATTGCTTTGACAATAATTTTTTAAAATTAAATAACAGTCACTATTTTGTTAAAGGAACTGTCATTACAGTGTTTCTTAATTAGTGTTTGAAACAAGAATTAAAAATGAGAATATAGAAATCATGCCAAGCATAAAAGGTCTTTACTGATCTAAATGACCACTGTGGTCTACGCTGGCTAAGTCTTAAGTCTGTACTTAACACTGCTGAAGTCCGGGACGGAATCCCCAGGACCAGAGAGCAAATTATTTTTTTAAAGATGGAGTATCAAACAAGTTGCAATTCACCTGATGATAAATGGGAACTGCCACCCATATACATTATAACCAACGCCGTATAGAGCTGGTTCTACTTGAAGCCGGTCACAAATACTACTAGGGAGGGCAATCGCCGCATCAGTAAGTCGTCATCGGCCGGCATCCACACCCTTTCACCTAAACGCAGAACTGCTTCGAGGTAAAAGTGGGTGTCACGATGAACCTTTTTTTTATATGCTGGAGTAGCAAACGAGCATGCAGTCCACCTGATGGTAAGACAACTGCCGCCCGTGGACATTTGTGATCCAACCCAAATATGACCAAAATCCCAACTGAAGTCGACCACAGATGCGTTGCTACTCCTGAGGACTAAGTTGGAATGCCCCGTTAAGATGATCTCCCTTACCACACCCTTCAAACCAGAACACAGCAGTGCTTAACACTGCTGTTATTAGGCAGAAATAAGTGTGGC
>DWRA01003496.1:0-12021 GCA_018250295.1 Spathilepia clonius | reverse complement strand
ACACACTAATGGTGCACACGCCGGCCGTTCTTAGAAATACAGTTATTTTTAAAACATTTAAAGCGCGAGTTTTACTTACAACATTAGTTGGGACGCCCAGCCCACAACTGGGGCCCGATACTCAAACAACTTCCAAGCAAAATTCTTTATCCGCTTACTGCTTTAACTATTATCCGTAGAGTTGATTCTACGCTAAACAATGTTAAAAGTAAAAATTTTATAGGTCCATACTCATATCGCATAAACAATACGAAGTTATTACCACAAGTCCCATAAATTCACCTAGAAACTAACCGCTGGAACAGCTCTCAGTTGCAATGCAAGAAAAATCATGTGATTAGTGAAACTTATACACAAAAAGGCGTAAGCACGTAAATATAATAAATTTGTTTAAACTCCAAAAAAATATATAAACATTTCTATACATCAAGATGTAATCTTGTAATAACTAAAAAAAAGGAAAACGGAGTCGAAGCAATTTTAAAATTAAAAGCAGACAAGAATATTAATTATTTAGTTTAAATTATCATTAATTTAAAAGACTAAAACGGGTAAATTACGCACTTTCAGGCCTTCATCCACGATTAAAGCTAGTTAAGGTGTTTAGTTAACTGCAGCATCCGTTTTAACTAGTTATTTTCGTATCTGGCAAGCCACATGCCACAAAAACACCCCTATATACATACATATTGTCCATAGGGTTGGAATAAGTACGTAAACTTCCTGAAAGATTAAGCTTGTAAATCTGCTTTATCCAAAGGCTTAACGTATCTATTCGTGTGTACTTTTTCAAGTCCCTTGTTTATCTCATCGTAAGAGCTTACCGAATTACTTTTTGCATCAATGTGCTTCACTAACTACGCGGACGCCATTAAATTCACTGTAAGCAGATTTTATATATTTTGCACTTAACAATGTCTATTAAATAAATTCATTATAAGGAGTATTGAAATAATATGTACTATTTCTCCTTGCAGTTTCTTTGAAATCAGATATTTTTTATTCATATTATTGTTTTCTCAGGTTTAGATGTATCTCGTCTATTCCTTGCCTGATAAAATAAGACGGATTTGGTGTATATCTATCTAATGTATCTCACATCTCATCAGATACCATATGTACGAGGTGGGAAGACCAATGCCCATTTGAGTAGCGTGCTGCGGGCTTTAAGAATAACTACTAAACTTACGCAAAATTTCTATTAAGTTTTAATATATAAAATAATACTGAACAGATAGCGGCAGCGAATATTACTACGATGTAGTGTCCAAAACAAATACTTAAGCAAACAAACCGGACTCGCTGCACCTTCAAAGCGAACTACGAGTATGTTTTCTCTTTTAGGAATGCATACATTTCATGTATTTAAACAAGTAGAACTTCATTGAACAAACTCGTATGTAGTAGTAGTATTTATTCTTTGGAGAATACCAAGCGAGAACACATTTGTACTTTGTACTATGTAAATAACGAAAATATATCTTACATTTTGTCCTTAATATGCACTTAAACAGTAAGTAATTTAGAAAAATGAATTTCATATTGACATGATAATACTCGTAATTACAGCCTAGTGGTAAAAACCTCGTCCTCCAACACTAGTGGTTTGAGGTTCGACAAATCCACAACTGACATTTAGAACGTATGTGCGTATTAGAAATTAACAATGCATTTTAGTTACATTCCATGTGAAAAAATCGAAGGATCCTAAGAGATGAATGATGAATAAATCCTAAATGATGAATGAACGATGTGAAAATTCTAAATCCGAACTTATTCAGGTCTATGGCCTAAATCTCCCTCATTCTAATAGATCTGTGTCCAGCATTTGGACGGTAATAAGTTAACTATGACGACGACAATTAAACATCTCTAGAGAACAAAGATGTAAAGCAAAAAAAGAAAACTGAATCGTCTATGGGGCTGGTTACTATTTATTAAATAAAATAGTCACGTGTAGCAGAATATAGGACACTTTGTACGAAGGGGAACATTGTATTTCCTTACTACATATCAACGTCAGCCGCAGCTATGACTAATAGCGGGCTTGATTTCCGAGTATACTGCTGGAGTATGCATTTCACGAGTCAAAATAAATTTAAGAAATAGAAAGATCGCCATGAATCTATACTCTGGTTTTTTACTTGTTGATACACATTAATATCTATGTAACTTTATTGAATTACTTAGTAAATATCTCGAGAGTGACTAAATACAGAAAATGGGCAGCAGCATCTGTCTACGAATTTATCTATTTACTACCATGCAGTGATTACAGCAAACTCAATTTTGTGCTACACCCAGCAGTGCACTTTTAAGAGCCGATGTTTGAATGAGAAATAAAATATACAATGTGCAGTGAAAACTAAATGAAGTATGAAGACAGCTGGCTTATATATGTATGTATTTTATCAGTTTTTTATATTTCTTCACCGAAATATTTAGGTACGTAAACAACGAATATTTGGCAATCAAATAAAACGTAATAAACACATTTTCCACACATTTTTGCCTACATTCAACAATAAGCAAGCTGAGAGGATATGCCTTCGACTGGAATATTAAAATGCGATTTTAGTATGATATAATCAAACCTCGTCAGAATAGTAGAATCTAAGAAAATGTGTATCGTGGAACATCGTATTTCCTCACTCACTACGTACAAACGTCAGCCGGAGCTATGACTAATAGCGAGCTTGCTCCCAGGGAATACTGCTGGAGACGTAACCATTTTACAGATCGAAATAAAATTAAATTCAAAAGTTGTGTATTTTTTTTATTAGTTGCTTGTTTGGTTTTTATAAAGTATTAAAAGACTGATTTATCTAACTTCTTTAAATGTCTTCTTTGCTTAACACTCTTTCAACATATGACAAATGTACAATACACAATATAAAAATAAGGTTTAATAATTATTGTAAACTACTACCACGCACTTCAGTGCTGACACCGTTTAATCTACTATAATGTTCATATAAAACCAGGCAACAATAATACAACAAAAGTAAACAATAACAAAAAGTTTTCCATATTCACTTCGCACACAAAGTGCATCAACTTCACAACAAACCTCACGAGTTGAACTAATATTTCGAAAACTAAACGCCACCGCTCGACAGGACACATACACGTTTACAGGCAGCCAGTGACTTTCACTTTCCGGACCTTTGTCCGGACCTTCGCTGAAACGGGGCCAACGGAACGGAGCATTCAGTGGCAACGGAATAGAGCATTCAGGGCTTCTATAGAATTTTGAAGAGTGTTTGCTTTTAGGGGCAGAGTGTAGGAGTGCTTAGGTACTACACGTTTACGTTTCGCTCAATAAGCTGTTTTAACGCATAGTGCCCACAGTACACTTACTGCGACCCCACTATGAAGTTTATACCAATAAAAGAGAATGGAATAGCATTTAGGAGTAAACCTGAGTTGTTACCTATATAATTTCCTGACTGTTTCCTGACAAACAATAACACGAAAAGAGTTTCCTTCAACACGTAATAGTGCGTTAATTAAAATATGGTTAATTAAATATTTCGGAACAGCATAGTCGAGGATTCTCTAAGTCATCCTTAGTAATAAAGCAAAGCTAGAAACTTGCTACAACCTATAAGAGTGAGAGGCAAACGACGTTGGTTAGTAATTATTTAAATTTGTATTTTTTTAATTAGTAAGTAAAAGTTTGTAAATTTAATTAATGTAAATGAAATGCATAAAAAATAAAAACATTCATGTTATAATTTTAAAATATAAAACAGAAATATGAAATACCATCCGCATAATAAAGTTTCCTTGAAACTTATACCAGAGAAAGATGAGAAATTACTTTACGTAGTGCAGCGACTTCAGTAGCCGTTTTGTTATGCTAGGAAAATCAGTTTTCTTATACTTTGTGAAAATATCAAACGTCTGATGCAGAAACTGTCGAAACTAGTACTTTAACGCTACTTTTGAAATATATATAATTATACTGGTTTAAAAAATAATACCATAAACCAATTACAAGACTTGTAATTTGTGTGAATTTTAATGTTGATTATTACATTATTATATCATTATTATTATCGACAAATTTATTGTCCCACTAGTCACCTACAGAGAACAGTTTAAGCTTCAACCGATTTTACACAGTTTTGAAAATATTGCGAAAAACACAGATGTATGGACGTGTATAGGTTTTCTTGTAACCCTTTCTTCAGCGAAGAGATAATTTACTTTAAATATGTAACTACACAATATGAACAAATCGGACATCCGTGCATAAGATTTTAACTTGAAAAACAGCGTGGCAAAACGAATTGGCAAGAATATCACAAGAATTGACTTCTCGCTTATATGGAAATGTCTTTTCAAAAGAACCTTAGCAGCATCACCGAACAAACCCAATGGCATTTTCTTTGAGTCGGTACACATTCGACAACCACTAAATTAACAGTAAAGGTATTGGTCAGTTTTAAATTGACAGTTTTGTAACAAAACTGCGATATGAAGTTTGTGTTGCTTTCAAATTAAATGTCAGTTTAAATTACGAAACACTCTTCCCCATCACTGACAAAATTGGACAAACAATTCCGAAATCAAAAATCACTCCTATAAAATCCGCAATCATTTTTGACTCCAACAACCTTTAACAATGTTCGCATTAACTAAGTGAGTAAGAGAAAGTAGATTAAGACAATTACTGAATGGATCACCGTCCCAACTCCGACCGACCATAATATGATTAAGAGGAACGGGCAGCAACAACTGTGAACGAATTTATTCACGTTCTAACTTCAGAAAGGGTTGGCCTGAAACTAAACTAAAATATAGGTCAACTATATAATGTACATTAATGGATGGACAAGCTGTATCGAGAAAATTAAGTTACAGTTTACTAACAGATATTGCAACATTTTTAAGCTGGTATACCTCGCAGATAGGTTTAACAGCTGAGGCAGAATCGTTGGCGCTTATTTATGATACTATTCTTATATGAATTGGTTAGTCAACAGAACAGAAGTACGACTCGTTTAGACAGTTTCCAAGCCTATGAAAGAAATCAAAGGATGACAATTTGGTCATTAAGTCGCAAATAATCAAGTGACGAGTCTTAAGTGTAATCAATAAGTTTAGTATCCAGAATATTCTATACTTCACTCACCCGATAAGCATATTTGAATCCCCTGAAAACGGATGGACTGATGGCCACAAGAAGAAAGCTGGAAACCGCAGGATTTTGAGGGCTAAGATACGGTCACAATAGCAACTATACAGAGTGAATAGAAAACTATACAGAGTGTATGGTTTATGAGCGAGGCACATTAAAATAATAACCATTTTTATTAAGCTAAATTCTTCAAACAACGCTACTTACTTGAACTTGAATAAAAATATAAAAGAAGCAACAAACTGTATTGGCGAAATAAGTTTCTGACCTACATTATGGAAGCAAGACCACGTGCATTTAAAAAGACAAACATCACTGTATACAGTAGTTAGGACGTTCTCTTTAAAATAAATTAGAGCGAAATAAAAATACTACATTAAGAGATGTATATTTAGCAAATAAAGCGCTGCAACCGCTCATTTGTAGTTGAAACGCGAAAGGAATTACGTGAAGTGTGGCGAATACTACACAAAGCGTGCACGACACTCCACGTAACAAGTACCAAATTAGAAAAGTATTCAATTTATTTATGTATATAGAAGAATTGTGGTTGTGACACAAATATATTAGTAAATGGTTTTATTTATGTAATGAAAGGAGAGAAGGAGGAATCGTTAACTCTTGTCTAATATGCTAATGTGTAAATTGTCCGCCGACACACACATAATAAGACATCGATTGACTTCAGACAACGCATAACTTAAATCAGTACGTGGAAAATCATGACATCTTGCACAGGAGTTGCTACCATAATGTGGCTGAGCCTTAAATAGTGAAACGTTCCCGAATCCTAAAAAAAAGTATCAAAGCTAGTAACAGAAACCAAAATCTTCAATATCAGTAAATTATTTCAACAGTTTTCATGTAATTTTGTCTCCACTCAACTCGTATCGTAATCATAGTACCTCAGTTACGTTTGTATAGATACACTATAGGTATAGATATTATTGACTGCTTTTCTATAATCCGAGCGAGCGCTGGGAGTTGTTTGTTTGGACCTGGAGATCAATTCCGTATATTCTAGCGCCGTGATTTCGGCCGAATTTTGAATCCGACACTTCGTGGACGGATGTGACAGAGTGGTCGTCCAGAACCCCATCCGTCCATCCCCATAATGAAACATTTTCCGAAGCGGTAGTTCCTTGTCGAAAAGAGTTCTGAATAAATTAACTTTGAATGATTTATTCAGATTTTTTGATTTTGATATCCAATAATGACAATCGCAACTAGTTTAACATTACATCAGTTTAACATATACACCCAAGCGCATATGTAATTTAGCCACCATCTACCAACCAACCATCGATTGCGATCAACATTGCCTTACTTCATGATCAGCTACGATCTACACAAGCCAAACCCCACATTTGCTTACCAGTAATCTACAAATTCACTTAAATATCCTCATTCAAATTACGTGAAATTCGCAATTGAGATAGCGGATTATGAAATTGATCAGAAATTCAATTCACGTTCTAACGTAGGGAATATGCTACGTTATATTATGAAGGCAAACACAATGTTCAATTACTGCGATATCTATTTTCTCCTAAGGATTAGGTATGTATCTCGAAATTATTGATTTACGCAGTCAAGCGAGATTAGCAACATTCAGAATTAAACAATAAATCAAACACAGGTGACATATCTCGTGTCTCGAAGCAAACGTACAAATGTTTGCCTAAAGTATATATGAATTTATACATATTCCAAGATAAGGCACGGCCTGCCGTTAACTTGGAGAAAACTTAAATATCCACCAAGGCGAAATAGTTGAGATACCAATAAGTGACTAAAATTAGTTGCCAATTTTTAAAGCTGTAAGTAATTCTCCCGGTAGAAGTATAGCCATAATTTGAGAACACAATACATTTAAAAAGCTTAAGATTTTTACATTTTGTTACTACGTGGTAGCAGTTTTTTCTTTTAACATCCGCTTGATTCTTGCCTTCTGATTACCGCGTATGTATATCTAAAGTTTCTGTGACGAAAATCTTTCCGACAAATCTGTCATTTCGTTTATGACATTTCATATCACGGGATACATAAGAGCAACAGGAAAATTCTGTTATTTCTGCTCAATCCACTTGTAAACAACGAAGAGCATAAGCCTGTATAACATCTCAGGGAACACTAGCATAGTAAGGTAGATGCAACGCAGAGGTTTCGAATTCTATCGCGTTTATTATATACTTACGAATTTGCTTCACAATTCTAGGTCAAGCTATATTTGTGTTTGTTTGTCCATGACACCCTTACACTGGGAATTATACATGGTGTTAAAAGCTTTTATCTTATCTGTAATATATTTGTTATGAATAACTTTTAGCATAAAATGCAATATTAGATTACATTTTTCAAATACGCCCATAACCGTTATCAAAATGGGTTTCAATCGGGAAACATAGTATAAATCGAAAACGGCCGCGCGGTACCGTACAAATTATCATCGTTACTGCTTTTGATATTCCTCGAATGCCGCAGGGGTTGTAATTAATGTACATATAATTATTGAGTTTAACTGACGTTTGTTAACTTAGCGATGGACGAAATCAATAACATCGAACGAATGAGCGTCCTTTGTAAAATTATGTTCATATCTCTGAATAAATAGCATTTGATTCACTTATAAACTTACGAATGAAAAAAAACAAAATATTCCCCTCAAAGATACCTGGATATTTTCTAAAGCTTACATTCTCGTACATATAAGGCGACACAAAAAGGATTTTATAATTTAAAAAACAGTACAATAGCCGGCAGGGAAATTACAGAAAAAAGAGTATATGAGCCAACGTAACGATCATAAAGGAACGGTGATATTACCTACTGGAAACAAACCCAGAAAACCGCAAGCGACCCGTGGCAAACATAGTTTCTATATACGATTTTCACACACAGAAGCGACTATGCGGAAACTGTATAGTACTAATTATTATTGAAACCTCTTTGTTATTATTTGAAACCTTTTTACGTTTAAATAAATTGCATTTAATGTCTTACCTAAAAGTATGCAAAGTAATCCATGTATTTTGTTTAAGATATGAGTTTGAAACGAAACTTATGAAATTTTGAAAATCTATTGAAAATCTATTAGTGTTGAATTAAGTTTGTGTTACGATAGATCACGAAGTACAGATATCTTGCAGGAATAAAAAGTAGCTATAGTGAAAATAAAAATGGACTTGTTCCAAGAAAAGTATGTTACCGACTTTCAGAACGCCCAAATAATACAATTAAAACATTTATAACAAGTATTTGAGTTTGACTAAATTAGTTACTGATACCTGAGTATAGAAAAATACTAATACAGTATTACATACATCCAGATCGGGTAGATCTTGCCTCATTATGGTCTTTTTAAATATAGTTGGCAATGGCCAGTAATGATCACCGTCTACTATGGTATTCGTCTCATGAGTATGTACTACCACTGCAATTAAATTAATCACGTAAATATACCCGTGAACGTAAAAGCCTCGCCATTCGAGAAATCCACTAAGTATATATTCTATATAACATCCGACATTACTCTTAAAACGTACTAGGTCGAAATGAAAGCCACAAGGAACGGCGCGAGGTGAAGGCAGAGGTTTTTTCGCAAAATGATTACGATGTGGGCGGAGATGCAGCGTACTAAAGTAGCTCGGTATGAAACGGGGAAGTTTTTTAAAAGCTCCGCTGCGAAATTCCGAGTGCATTATGCGATAGCGGCAGACCACAATATGTTGAATTTATGAGACGATGTACAAATACAGAAAAAAATAGGCACACAAAAGGCAAAGTTATTTTCGTTAAACTATATTTTCTAAAATTAATATAAACGTATACAGTTTCTAAATGGCTCCTAACATTTAGATTTCGATACGGAAGCTATTATGCCATCAAAAAATTAAACACAATATCGACCTATTATCTCAAAAGTCTCCTGTCAGCATAACGCTTCAACATACATTCATTTTCGGCAAACTGCAAGAGTAACATTTATGCACGCTTTGACCCACGCAAC
The DNA here is from genome assembly GCA_018250295.1 of Spathilepia clonius. Taxonomy (NCBI): domain Eukaryota; kingdom Metazoa; phylum Arthropoda; class Insecta; order Lepidoptera; family Hesperiidae; genus Spathilepia; species Spathilepia clonius. Next base: position 2,866 of record DWRA01003496.1, on the reverse strand, counting down.
AAATATTTTTATAAAAAACAATAAATACCATACTTCCAAAGGAAATGCCTACTTATCAGTACACTATATTCAACTGACACACTATATTCAACTGAGCGATAGATACTAGACACTCTTAAATAAAAGCGTTCCTATTTTTCCGTTATCGATATTGCTTTCAGATAAAACCTAATTCCGCAACGCCGCGAATTTCTCATAAAGGTTCCTACGAAAGCAAGTTACGAACAACCACGCAAGTTCTTTTGTACCCTTTTAATTACACACTAATCTGTACATCCTCGGGTTGAAGCTTACGGTACAGAAACACGGAAAGGTATTACCGAATCAATATCGGCGGATCATATTTGCTACTCGCATGCCCATAAACCTCTATCAAAGGGAAACAGCGTCCGTGTGTCCTGATATAAGCTAATAATGTTATACGGTACGCGGAACCAATTTTATCATAAAGGTGGTATTTTGCTGACGTTCGAAAATTCCTCAACTAGAATTCCACGTTTACGTGCTGAAATTTTCGAATTTTTGTTTGGAATTTTTGATTTTAACACGCATAGTCCGAATGTTTAAATTTCACATTGAATACATTTTTCGGCGTAAATGTCATGTTGTAGCGTTTTTACGAACTTAAAATTTTAAAGTTGCAAAGTTGGACTGTTTTATCTTTATGTTGTTTTTATAATTGTATCACACATCGTTTTAATCACAAAGCCACAATGTGATTACTTCATAATGTTCTATTACATTTTTGGAGTCATTTATGAAATTAATTCAAATTAACACGCGAAGTTACCGTGAATCGAAAGAAGGATAAGAAAAAATTCAAATTAAAAATAGATATATAAATATATAGATATATACTGCTATAAAAGTTTTCATTTTGTTTTAGAGGTGACATTAATATGTATATTCTACCTACATTTAATACATAAACCACGTTGCTTTATCTGACTCCAAATATATTCTTATACAAGCTTACTTCCCACATATCTAAAATTCCTACAGTAATCTACACAATACATGTAGCGAGCCTACCATCTTCTACGTTGTTACATTCCTACAATACTTAAATTCCGTACATGTAACGTAATTCGCTTATCCAATCGCGACATTATCCTCTTTCTGTCTGTGTACATATTTTCCATCATTTCTCATTTTGCTGTAATTTCTTTCTCCCGACGTCAGGACCAATAAGCCCGACCGTAGTGCTCGTTAGAGATATCTCATCAACTCATCTTTGTGATTCCTAAACAGACAGACGCCGGAAGTCTACAAGTTAAGTCACATAGATAACAGTAAAATTCGTGATTCAGTTTCTAAAACAGTTATCGTGTCGCATTAAACTAACTAAACCACGGTATTAATTTAATATCGATTAGAAACACTTAATCCCCGACAACAATAGTCTATAAGCACATGTATAAAATGTTACGGCATTTTTTTTTAACAATCTAACATTGTAAAAAAAGTTGATAAGATTCCAGCAAAGTAATTTTACCATTAGACTTAATCAAATTAAACTCTCTTGATGCAACGCTGGCCTGAAACTCCTTCGAATGAAAGATTAAGATTTGCCTAAAAAAATCATCAACTATATGATTTAGATATCTTAAAGTATATTACTATTGAATTTCCAATTACACAAGCCAGACCGAGCAATATCTGCTCCCAACTAACGGTTGCATTGATTAACACGATCGCATTGCAATCAAACGTATTTAGTATGGACAGCGGTAATCCCCACGATTACTTGAAGCGGTTATGTTGCATGCGCCCGGATGCCAGATGGTACCAGCTACACGCTAGTCTGAATGTGTTTATACGTTAAATTTGTTTGAATATGGGTGTTTTATTTATTTTTATACTCTTTTATCTCTATGATAGTCTTGTTTCTTTATACAGAGTGTAACACGGCTGACGGATAACCGGTAGCCGGGAGGTAGAGGACCTCAATACCTGTCGATCTAACCCCCATGTTAGTTCGACGATTTTTAGTTGTTTCAACGTTATTTACGTTTTAGTGTTTTTTTTAGAAAATCCAGGTTTTAGTCTAAAGTACGAAAATTCCGCCAAACTGTTAGGACTATAACCACGATTTTTCTTCGAAGTAGACTAATAGTAGGCCTTTCATAAAAATATTATTTGATTGTTTTTTGGTAGGAGAAAATATCATTACCGACTTCGAAGCGATTTAAAAGAAAAACTACGCTAAGTTTTTTTTTTAAGAATAATGTTAAAAACTGCTGGTGTTTCTAGAAAATCAACCCTGCAAATTTTATTTGGCTAGTCCTTGGGAATCATGTTAAAATCAACTTCAATAATCCAAGGGACAAAAATCAGTATTTTACTTTAAGACTGGCACTATAAAGATTATGCCTTTTTTACAAGCCTACGGCTTTGCTAGTCAGTGGAATAACGACATTAAAAAACTTGATATGAATCGAATTAAAAACGCGTAATAGTTAGATATTTTACTATTTTAAAGCGAATTTTCAAAATAGGCTCCATTCATTTTGTGATGTAACGGGTGCTCACGATACGACGTTTCGATTTCTTAGTTGCTCACTGATATTTCGACCCACGCATTTGCATTTAATCATTTTTGAAATTGTTTATATAGTTTGCATAGGTTCTAGTCCAAAACATAGAAAATTAGCTAAACAAAAAATTTTACCAAAATAAAATGGGTAGTATTTTAACGGTATATATATATATGGGTATATTTTAAAGGGTAAAGTCACTTAAACGTACCTAAATACAAAAACAAAAGAAATTCATACCACGAACAACAAAGCCACAAAAGCATTGACACTGCTCCTAGTAAAGCACCTGTGTACCTACGTTACTCAAGTTCATTTCAGTTAGGGCA
>DWRA01003495.1:0-12021 GCA_018250295.1 Spathilepia clonius | reverse complement strand
AACGAGGCATTCCAACTTAGTCCTCAGGGGTAGCAATGCATCTGTGGTCGACTTCAGTTGGGATTCTAGTCTTATCTAGGATGGATCACAAATGTCCATGGGCGGCAGTTGCCACCTACCATCAGGTGGACTGCATGCTCGTTTTCTACTTCATTATATATATATATATAAAAAACAAGCATTATAATGTTTTTAAAAACTGTTGTTGTAACTGTGACGGTTATTTGATTGACCAAAACCAAACTTTGCTTTTTACGCCGCTGTGTATTTGCCTATCAATATGTTGGCTAGTAACGCCATCTGTGATAGGAAACGCACAGTTTTTCATGACTCCCTCGGGATCCGTAAGGTTTTCGGGAGAAAATTTTGTACCTATCTACATCTCAATAGCACAAACTACATAGGTATGTATTTGTAAATTTTCTTTACATGGGTTACTTCTCTTTATAAGTAAGAGGTACTATCTTTTACCCAATCTTTTATAATTTTAAAACATGTAAATCTTTTTTAAATTGTACAAGATATTTTTTCTCTTTTTATTGAATTCTTGTAAATAATCGTGACCAAAATTGATCACCACTGGTTATAACTTCGAGGTTTTGAACATATCACGTGAAGCACATAATAACAAGCATTTGCAGTATTTAAAAAACGTTTATCATGGATTTACAATCACTCATACATATTTATTACAGTGGTATAAAGCATAACGTTTGTTTTATTCGGAAACAAAATCACAAGTGGCGACTATTATCGTCCGGATCGCGACGGCGGGGTGAGAGCGCTCACTCAATAAATCGAAGCGTCGCCTCCGCTCGGCCATTAAGGCTCGATAGCGGGTGCTCTTCGGCGCTTACTTTGTTTTATTACTCATTTTATTGTTTTAATTTGTGTGCGGGTGCGCTATTTGCGTGCGCGCAGTTGTCGCCGGCCCCGCCCAGCCCGCGGCGGCCAATCGCGCGCGGCCCGCTAACGAGGTGCGCCCGCGCAATGCACGTCGCGACAATGCTCATTGTTTCAAACGATTCATTTTGTTTTAGTCCGCGCAGCCTCATCGGCCCGACGACGCGCGCCTCCCACCGAGCGATAATTTCGCGTATTCCGATATTGACTGAGATTCCACGTCCACGCCGTCACTCAATAAGCAATAAACCATCCTCCGAGAACTTTAAATCCCGCCTGAGAGATTTTACACCTTTAAAGGTTATTGTGTTCCCGAAACACTAAACTGAATAGGTTTAGCCTTCGGTAGCGGGTGCGGGAGCCTATAATAAATTAGAACAAAGGAACAATGTGAACAACAAATAATACCTACACTATTTTAGAAAAGAAAAAATTATAACAAAAAAATCATTCTTTATTTAATGCTATATTTTGGATACACGTCTTTATTATTTTTACTTAAAAATATAAAATATTATAAAGGAATAAAGTCCACTAGGTTTACTGTGAGAATTCCACCGAAATTATGATTTTAGGCTGATATTCATTGCATCGAAATTAGTTCCTTACATTTTTTCGTGTTTTGGTACAGAAAATGGCAGCTATTTAGAACTCGCATACATACACTTTATATTTATTCGTATACTTAGGTAGACGTCTTCTATTATCATAACTCAAGATTCCTTCAGTGGCGAAGAATGCCGGTTAAGGCGCTTTATATAACACGCTCCCTTTATTTTATTCTGATTAGACTTGTTAGAGATCTAACAATAATGGAATCTCTAACAGAGACCTAGAAATGATCTTCACCAATAGGCAATATCTCTTCAGTCCATACACATAAGATATGTGTATGGACTTAAGAGATATTGCCTGTTATTATGGACGATCCCTATATACGTCGACAATTATATATATATTTTTTGTTACACTTAATGATAGCAGAATGATGCCTTTTTATTATAATATCTTTAAATAATTGTATACCTATCAAAATGGGCATGATATATGGATAAATTGGATTGTCCCGAGTGAGGTCGAGCTATACCACACCCTTCAAAACAGTACAGCTCTTAACACTGCTGTGAAACTTGCAGTATTTAGGTAAATATCGAATATTTATTCGTTTTTATCGAAATATTCACACGATTATTCCGATAAAAACTCAGCTACTTAGATGGAGAGACAAAAAATAATGGAAGCCGCTTATGCAGCACAAATCACAAGTGTGTCGGCTGCGTTTATTCCGTGCTCTTTGTCTACGTCGCACGAATAATATTAAAGGGGAAACTAAGCAATTGATAGTAAAAATGGTCGGCGAAATAGAAAAATATCGCCGGACGCATTCGTGGCCTGGTAAAATATTCAATCGGGCCAATTCGGGTCCGCGTATAAATTCTGCCCCACCATTATTTGTAGCGCGACCGAAAATCGGTACCTACATTGATAGTCGTCATTTTTCTTGTAGATATCGTTAATATTTTACGGGTGCGTGTCAACGGTTTATGGGCCCACTCTTAACACTAAAACGTTTTGGCCCTCTGCTCTCATTGTTTATATCATTTTACTATCCACTTTTTATAGTTTATAGCCGTCGGAGTGAGCCGGGGGTTGACACGTAAGTTTCACTTCGATTATACGCTATCCAACTTAATTTTTATTGGGCTAATAGCTAGCAGGTTTATATATCCAAATGCCATATTTACAATCCTACTTCTACGTTGCTAACGTTCGTCACGTTCCGTACGTACATATATCGCGGGATAGAAGTAATAGAGCCGTGAAACTGAAAAGGCTTTCGCAGATAATTGCTTTATACATAGCTACCTAATTCATATAACGCTCGAAAGACATTAAGGACGAATGGGTTCGTTGGTAGCTACCTAAGTGTAATTATCCATCCAAGTTTGCGAGGCGAGGAAAAGAATTGCTCTCCTTTGTATGTGAGTGGGGGCGCGGGCGGCGGGTGGGGGTGGGTAGGCTCACATGGGACGCGCTCTAATGAGGTGCCTGAAAGCGACAATGTCTTTGAGCAAAGCAAATGTGTAGGTATCTACATACGTAGGGGAGGTTCCTTCCAGTATCTCGAATGCGGCTCCGTACGGCGCTGTGTTGTAAATAACGCATTAACTCAGCTATGTCTGTGAACAATTCCTTTTGTTTATTTTTCTTGTGCGATGCGATGGTATTTCTTCATTGTTTGCTTTTGTCAATTGTTTTTAAAAGGTATTTTTAATGGTTCTTACACAAATGTTCATTATTAAAGTATCTATCAAATTAAGCATGGCTGCCAACTTCTCTTTTGTCTAGGTATAGGTAAATATTACCCAAGACAACAGCGTTTTACAGTTACGTTGAAAAAGGAAGTAATAAAGAGGAAGGTGTAAGGTGGTGGTAAGGGAAAAATTTGAAGGTGATAGACCCTATAGGTGATAGACTTTCTGGTTCGATTTCAGATGCAACGCTGCCACACCTACTTGTGCCTAATAACAGTATTTAACTAGTGTTAAGCGCTGCTGGGTTCCGGTTTCAAATTTGTGGTAATGGAGACGTACTGATATACTTATCGAAGGAGCTCCAACTTAGTCCTCAGGAGTAAAATCGCTTCTGTGGCTGACCTCAGGCGGGAGTCAAATCTTATCTGAGTTGAATACAGTCATCCGAGGGTGGCAGCAGCCACTTACCATCAGGTGGACTACATGCTCGTTTGCTACTTGGTTATTTTGTTAAATAATGCAATGTGCAAGTTTAGAGCCTGATAGCATTCATAGAACGTGATATAAGTAAACGTAATGTATCAGAAAATTAAAATCATGCAACTTCGTACCTATTATGCGGTAAAATATATCATTACATATGTGGATACGCGATGATTTACATCCGAGCATGATATCGAAACCAATACCGATGGAACGATAAGAGGATTCATAAGCTAATGTTTGCATGATAGCGGCGAGGGAGGCGATAGGATGGGACGAGGCCGGCCCGAGCGCCTTCCGGTCCGGGGCCGGTTTTAATTTCCCGCGCGCGACGGGCGGCGTTAAGTTTAAACGCCCGGAGATGAGTCGCACACGGACTAATATCATGCACGGCCCGGGCCGTCGCCATAGAAACGTACACTCAAATGACGCGTGCGGCGGGCGGGGGAGGCCGGGGGTAATATGATTTGAGCGCCCGGCGACACCCCGCCCGCTTGTTTGCTCTCCGATGCAATCGCGATACGACCCCCCGCCCGCGCGCCGCCGACATCTCTCACCTCCGTCCTCGATAACCGCATCGCATTCCTCGTTGCAAGCCACCGCATTCTATTGAAATAGATACCCGATACCGCCAGCCACCTACCGCTCCACTCGATTTACGCGTCACCCCTTGCCGTACCCACAATATTCGACACACACTCGACGGATTATATTCCGCCGTGTCGATGCGACCGGGCCGCGTCTAGTTAACATTCCGGGCGCACCACCTCCGTCTTTGTAAAACTACTCCCTACATTTTTGAAATCCCATTTCCATGAAACTCTTGCATCGCAAGCTTACCGAAACAGCGTTAATCTCGAATATGGATATATATCAATCTCGGACACCAGGTCAACACTTACGTCATAATCGCAAATTGTTTTCGCTTGTAACTCGATCGTCGGTCGGCGGAGAGGCGCTCGCGTCGGCTTACGTCGGTCGGTGACAATTACGCGGTGCTGGCGCTCATTAGTTGCGGCCGCGGCAGCTTCATGTATCATGTATTGCGCGTCGGCAACGTCGCCCAACGGGACAATAAAGCAATCAATCGGCAGCTCCCCGCCGCCGCGCCACGAGCCCGCAAACGAGCTGCCAGCACGATACTCGCCCGATAACGACTTATGTGAGGCTTGCCATACGGGTACATCTCCGCGGCGATCTAACTAGATAATACGTCATAGTACAAATAATAAACCACATGATATGATGCAGTCGTGCCTCAAGGAGAGTAGGTCTTACTCTCATGAGAAATTTTTGTTGCTGCACACAAACGCTGTATCAGTCCTAAGGCCGCGAGATACCTAGGTGGGTCACCTAATAGGGTATTGTGACGGAACGCAGTGCGCCGTTCGCGCCACGGTAATTGCGGCGCGGACGCCAGGGGCCGCGGATAATGCCGCGCGTGATATATGGTACAACGGCTAATAACAGAGCTCGGGCCTCGCGTCGATTATCCCTTTACTCGAAGAAGACGATTCGTATCGATCGGTGCGACGCTCGCTCTCGGCTAATGAGTGCAGGATTTACTAGTTATTATCCACTTTCGCGGTTGGCCCGCGGCGCGATGAAGACGTCGCGGCGGAGGGCGGCCGCCGCGGGCGCACAATTTGCCGCACTCGAACGCTAAACGCCGAACGCCGTCGCCCGCAGCACGCTTTGTGTTTTATCCTCGGTAATTGCGGACCCGACGAACCTCCACACGAACTACGGTAGTGGATAATTGCGCTATTGTTGCTCACATCCGCGACGACCAGCACACGACCGCTTTCGAGGAAGTCGCCGCGGCTAAATTGGAAGCGGCGTCGAGCGGACTTTGTTATTTCGACAATTAACTTAGATAAGATTAATAGTTGCAACGGAATAGCGTGCTTCGTGGAGGTAATAGCGCATCGTAGGACGGTTCACGAAGCGAACGGTACACCCTGTTCTTTGCAGTCAATTATATATCATAAAGAAATTGCCCCTTTACATACGAACTACATATTAACCCTTATTTTCGCGAACGCTCTATAATTTGAATGTTTCAATTTCGCTGAACAGTTACTTTACTTATGTACTACATACGAGCATATTCTATCACCTATAGATTACAATCATTAATCCTAAATCCGACTATATTTTACTACGACATCTAACAGAATCTCGAGAATCATTATACCACGCCTATTTCTTCAGCTTTGTAACAGCGATAAAAATATATAAAAATAATATAAGGCGTTTTAACTTAATCCATACAGCAATGCATCTGTGATCGGCATCAAGTCGGGCCCTCGTCCTATTTAGAATTGGTAACAGATTCTTAAGTATATGTCAACTATTTAACGTAAGGTAAATTGCAGGCTCGATGATTACTTCAGTACGTGGAAAATTGGTTATAAATCTAATTTAATTCAGGCAGAAAGTCAGGAAGATTTCCTGTTTTATTTAGAGTTGGTTACAGATAAGACTCCATTACCTAAGGTAGTGTGATTAACTCCTGATGAGCTTCAAAATCAATTGCCACTTCTAAAGACTAGTTTTTTGTGTCTAATACTTTTTTCTATCTAAACTTCAGATGGCTGGGCCGTGGGTCTATGTTCGTGCTATCAGAAGCCCAAGCCCGGTCACTTTTCGCCAAAGCGGGGGTGGACCTCAACGGGAGTGGCGCGTTGGTAGACCTTGGCGCCGGTGACGGGGAAGTGAGCCGTCGCTTCGCACATCTCTTTTCGGAGAGATACGCCACGGAGATATCTGGAAGCATGAGGAAAGCGCTCAGCAGTAAGGGATTCAAGTGAGTGGCATATTACATATTCGAGACGTACGGCGAATAAAGAAACAAAAATGAGGTTATTTATTTATGGTTTATCATTTAAAAAAAATACGGACAGACTAAAAAGTGACCAATCACAAGAATCGCAGACTTAAATAGAAAGATAATACGTATAAGGATTTAATACGACAAAAAATGTAGGGGGAAAGTGCTATGAATGGGACAAGTTTAGAAAGGGACAAATTGAATTTAGCGCCCTAGGAATTTAATACCTGATTTTCGTTTTTATATTTTGGAAACACTGACCTATAGACAATATTGACTTAGATGACACTTGATTATCAAAACAAACAAAGTCACAAAATTTGGCTATGTTATTTGGTGTTTAAAAAAATTTTTTTTGTCGTTTTAAACATTCGTTTCATAGACTGATTTAATAATAATTAACAGTTTTTGTATTGCAAAACGAACTGTGGTTTAACCACCTAAAAGGTGAGTGTAAAATTGTAATAAAGTTTATGTTTCTTTTTTTGCTGTGAGGTTATGTTTAAAAGAGCATGAATGTCTTGTTTGGGACAACTATGTACGTCTTGAAGGGGACGTCCCTTTCATGGCTGTCCCATTCATGACTCGGATTTTTGGTGATGTTTTTGTAGCTTATTGCATTTTTTATACAATTTGTTCCAAGACAAATTGCTGAATTGCTATTTAACATGCCTCCTAAGAAACGAGATCGAGTTCCACCTTTGAAAATCGAAGAAGCAGTAAAGGAAGGGATAGAAAAAAAATGCCCCTACGATCTGTTGCAAGTGCCTACAATTAAAGCAAATCTCACGTAGGTAGACTCGTAAAAACTAAGGCTACAGAAGATAAATTAAATTACTGTTCAAATATCGGAAATCGTTGAATTTTTAGTGTGGAACAGGAAAATATGTTGTCTAAGTATTTGAAGACATCAGCTAAAATGTGTTTTGGATTGACAACTGTTCAAGTAAGGAAATTAGCTTATCAATATGCCTTGAAATTAGGGATTGGGATTGGTTGGCTAAAGAAACTTTTGAAGCGACAAAGCAGATTAAGCGTTAGAAAACCTGAAAACTTTATTTAAACTTAAATTAATAATTATTATAAACTTTAGGACTAGTAATTTGTTGATGTTTATAATACTGTATGTAATATATATTTTCCAAAAAAAAAGTAAGCAATACAAGGGTTTAGATAATAACTATTTGTTATTTTTTGGTTTTATTTTAACATGTCCCATTCATGACGATGAGTGTCCCATTGAAGACCAGTCCGTCATGAACGGGACAAAACTAATGTTTTTTTAATTTAAGTTTTATGCAGAAATGTTTTAAGAATATAATGTTTTTCGTTTATAATTTCAAAGATGATTAAATAAATGTATGGTAAAGATAAAAACTTTTTTATTATACCACATATCTTGCTCAATATCTTTCAGTATATAAAATTGTCCCATTCATGGCACCTCTCCCCTACCTGCATGCAGTTCATTTTACTAATGCAATACTGTGATTCATACCCAATTTTCTATGTATTCACAATTAATATATAATTTAGAACATTGCCAATACCTATAGCTATACTAAAATAGATATTTTAGGTGTTTTACAAATGGCGAAAGAAACTATCGAAAAAAATTTAGTTAAATGTATTTAATACGAAATGTAAAAAATCTCTATCAATCTTAATGACGACAACGACGACGCTGTAAACAAAACAGTATTGATACCTTAATTGATTGAGTCTACAACGATGAATTGATTAAGTCTACAACGATGGTTGTTCGTTTGTAATGAGCTTGTGAACTCAGAATGTCGTCTCGGCGCAGGTTGCTGGACACGGACGAGTGGTGGCGCTCGCGGCGCTTCTCGTGCGTGTGCATGCTGAACCTGCTGGACCGCTGCAGCCGGCCGCGCTCCATGCTGCTGCAGGCGCGCGCCGCGCTCGCGCCCGCCGGCGTGCTGCTGCTCGCGCTCGTGCTGCCCTACAAGCCATACGTTGAAGGTATGTTACCTCTATATTTGTGCTACGGGTAGATACTCGCGAACATTCGCCCGAGTTATTCGCTGAGCAGTGACGAGCATGGACGCCGCGCTTGAGTGAGAACGCGCTGAAAAGTCCTCCAAAGAACAGACGAACTTCACGCTGCCCAACAAGCCCTAAGTCGAAAGTACGCTACTAGTATACTTTTGTGCAACGTTTAGATACTTGCGAATATTCGACCGAGTCATTCGCCGAACAGTGACGAGCATTGACGCCCCGCAAGAGTGCAGACGCACTGAAAAACTTACACCCCGTGAATTCTAGCTTTGAAGGGGACCGTCGGATCAGCTAGAGTGCTAGCGTCTTGTAGTGCAGTACAACCCTTAAAGGGATGGATTTAGGCGGGTGGTGAAACCGATGAGATATAAAAGAGCTATTTTACATTTACTACCAACCATAAGAATCATCAATGCATTTCTACCCACTTTACTATGAAAATTCTTACAATAAGAACTCATCTTACCGTAGTTACACGTGAGTTTCAAGACTATTTTGTACAAGAGTCTCTCTCTTCAAAACAGAACACATCAGCGCTTATCACTACTATTATAAGGCAGAGATAAAGATACCTCAGAAATCGAATCGAATCGAACAGTTCTACTGCCTTTATCACTGAGTCTAATGCATCCATTAAATTAATTCCAGTGACCCCAGACCACAAGCCAGAAGAGCGTCTGCCGATCGAAGGCGCAACGTTCGAGGAGCAAGTGGCGTCGTTCGTGAAGTTCATGCGGACGGAGGTGTCGTTCGAGCTGGCGGCCTGGGCCCGCGCGCCCTATCTATGCGAGGGGGACTTCGCCCAGGCGTACTACTGGCTCGACGACTCCGTCTTCGTGTTCCGGCCTATACAACATGACACGTGAAATGGATGCGTCTCGGTAATGTGTGGAGAGGGAGTTCGGCAAATGTGTGGAGGGCGTTCGGCAAATGTGTGGAGAACGACTTCGGCAAACATGTTTTGTTAATCTAAACGCGAGCGAATAAGGAAACGCAAAAATTGGCTTGGTTTTTTATTTGGTGTGTATATCTCTAAATAGAAATTTAAAAGCCGCTGTCCGTGTTCGTCTGTCTGTTTATTCGTTTACTTCTAAACCACACAATTTTGATACGGTTTTCACTGAGAGTTTTAGATCTTGAAGGTTTTTGTCCTACAAAACACTTTCTAAGTAAGATTTTATTTAACAGAGAATTCAGTGTTTTGTAATTAAGAAGTAAAAACAATTTTGAGCACTTACGCTGGTTAAAACTTCATAGATACATCAGTTAGTTCATTTTCACGCAAACAATGCAGCGGGTAAAAACTAATTCGACATAAATTCTTTCGCTATAACTATTTGATTATATTTTACGTATTTTGTTTATGTGTTATTCGTGAACATTATGCGTTTTATATATAATAACACAGATAACGCAATAACATTTATATTGGAAAGTGTATTTCAATTTAAAGTAAAATTCCCTTATCATTAGCTTAACTGTCTAGGGTCTAGACTGCTAGATTATTCCTCAATTTAGGCATGTTATCAAAGATAGCCATTAAATGCAAATCATTACACGAACAATTTAATGAGAAACAAAGGTTGCTTGCCAAGAAAAATTAACTCCATTATTGTAAAATTCTAGCAGTGTTGCTAGATGTCCTGTGTTTTTAGTACAATTTTAATAACCCGCGTGGGACGGCCTCAAAGAAATTTTGATTAAAATCGGTTGAGTGGTTTACGGTTAGCGTGATGCACACAGACACACACAGTGACACGTGATTTATACATGTATATTAAGATTCCAGCCGTCAATTTTGTTAAGATTTCGAATCAAGACTTCCATTCAGATAAGCTTTATGTATATTCCAGTTTCTATATATGATAGTATGAAAACATTCCGCCATAGGATTAAAGGCTTTCAAATTTTATTTATGTATAAATTAATTGCTTTTGTTAGCGTAGTTTTACTTATTAGATGGTTGTACCAACGACTGAATCCTGTCCCCTTTGTGGTTGTTTTGCATATGAAGTACAAATGTTTATACAAATGTTCAACTATAGTCAATATGTATATCCAGTCAATAGACTTTGTCAAGTACTTGTGCAATAAAAATTGTATTCCAATTTGTAGCGTTTCTGTCTGTGAAAAGCCGTCAGTTTGGATTACAATCTTTATAGAATCAAGTTATAAGTAATATTTATTAGTAAAACCCATCTTACGGATACAGTACTGAAAAACTAGTAATTATTGAAGCGCCCTACCTCAGCACATTATTGTAGAGTAAGTAGATCGGACAAGCGAATTTAACATGCTTCTTGCAATATTTTTGATGCAACTGTTATAAATCATGTAAACAAATTTTCTGCTACAGCTATTATTTAGTGCCGAATTTCATTTCATAATTTTGTTTTAGTTTTGGTAAAATAGTTCGAAAAGATTTTTAGTAGCATATTTTAGCGCCATGTTTATTTGATCTACTCTCAATATATAATTACGTAAATGCTTCACCTTATACAATAAACACCTACGCTTTTTTGATAAACGAGTATTTTATTAATTAAGTGATAATTATTTTATATAAATAAAATCGAAATGACGTGGCATCGAAACATTTTGAAGAAAATAATGATATTTGTAATTGTTCGATAACGTAAGTCTGTAACGTTTAAAGGTATTTTAAAATAATGTCGATGTCGTCTTTATTTTTTCTTAAATCTCTATAATAATTGTGTTATAAAATATTTTAAGAACTTACTTTATTTTCCTATTTATGGCTGTAATAATTATATTAATAAGTACTGAATAAAATGTGAGCAATATCACATTAGAAGTTATACTTCAAAAAAATTATTGAACATTCTGCTGTGTAGAGTACCAAGGAAAATATGCTAAAATTTACAATAGTTGATTAATGTATCAAATATTGTTTGTTGATGTTTAGCAAAAAATAATCCCAAACACATTTAATGAAGTATAACTTAACGAAAACTATTTTTTTTCAGTTCTATATATAAATAAATATCTTAATCATCACTAAGGTAGTGTTACATCTTTTCTTGCTATATTTAATGTATGTGTATGGAGTCATAAGAAAATTTAAATACGAATTTTTAAACACGAATTTATACGATCAAAACCGTACGCACATATTTTGTACTTTAGAAGTTATAATATAGTTTGAAAATTAATTTCATAAAATTTTAGATAAGTGGATTATAATGTGGGGAATATGTTATGTGTATATGTAATTTACGGAGGTGTAATGAAAATTAACACTACCGCTAATGAATTGTTATTCGAAGTTAACTCAATTTAACGTAATATTCATAAAATAGTATATCTCTTTGTTCAGCTTGTAGTGAACAATGATAATATAATTGTAACGAAATAATTTTATTAAAATATAATGTTATCATATATCGTAATTGTTCAATGTGATGCATGACTAGATATTTTTTTATTATAAATGTATGTACATTGATGTCGTCATTAAATTATACATTTCCGAGATGAAGTTTTATTGCTCTTAAAAAGTTTAACCTC
>DWRA01003494.1:0-12025 GCA_018250295.1 Spathilepia clonius | reverse complement strand
GTTTGTAATGTCGCTTTTGACGGGATTTTCTCTGGATACCACTACTTTTACAAATCCAAATCCATAAATATGTGTATCCGAAACCGTAATATTTTTCATATATCCGGTTGCGAAACAAAGTTCACACTATAACATTCCTATATGTAATATTAAATTCCCATATTGCTTTTAGAGTAAGCAGAATTACTTATGGGGAGCAGGTCCCCCGAAAGAAAGTTCTTATTTATATTTCAAGAAGCTTATTTACAAGATTTAATTGTTAGCAACGTTTCTTAAAAGCAGTTTCGCCCAAAACAAAAATTGAAATTTCTTATTTGCAAATAAAGTTTAGTCACGTGATGTGAAATAATGCTCTTCAGGTAGTTATCGATATATCAGGTATGAATTCGGGTTGTATTTATCATGTTACTTATCAGCTCGCGACGATACAGGTTACCTGAACATCGTCAATCACTGACGTACAATAAAATGAAGGACCACGGTCGACGTGACTTAATTGGATTACTTATCGATCGATAAAAATACACCACTTTGATAGCATGTAATAATGATCGATTAAACCTGTTACCCTTGAAAATATTTCGTTTTTAATCTAAAGAGTACTAAGTAGTGACGTCCGTCTTATACGTTTTCCAAAACGTATTATATGTACTAAATTCCAATTATTACTAAATTAAGTTACTCGTTAAACCTACGTTTCTAGAAAGTCTGCCAAATAATTGTAAAACCTTGAACTGTAAAAGAATACTTTGTTAATAACTAAACTAAAAGTCGTCACAATAGACTCACCTGTAATCTTTCTAATGCTTCTAAGGCGGCGTCACAGGGTAAGGGGAGCGCGCGCGACCTTGGCACGTCGTACGTGCTCGACGCGGACGCGCCCGAGTTGGCCGAGCTGCCCGAGTTTGCCGACGCGCTCGACGTGGCCGAGGTAAGGGAGCCAGTGCCGCTGCACGCGGAGTCAGCACTGGCGGGTCGGGGCGCCCGCGGCGCGTCGTACCAGTCCGCCGTCGGCCTCGGGGAGTCGTATGTGCCGAGTCGGTTAACCGGCATCGGCGCTCGCGGCACGTCATAATGTGAACACTCTTCGATCTGGAACGTAATATTAAATGTTTTTTTAATCTATAAATTATACACAAACACAGAACTATTTATTATTCTCAATTAATTTACAATCACATTATTTTTCTAGTTCGGAACGTCCGACCATTGACATCCGAATGACAACCTGCTCAATCTTTCTTTTTGACTCTTTATTGTTGTTCAAGGAATTTTATACATATACATAAAATGAACATCATTAGACAACACGTATTTTTGATATCGCTAACAATAATGAATATTCCGTTGAAACTACAAAAATAATAGTATTTACGAATCACATTCTAAAAGCTCGTTGTTTATTCAAATAAGTATCAAACAACTTTACAAGTTGACCCATTTACATATCAGGTAGGTGTATGCATAAATATATGCACGCAGTGTTTATCAGGAATTTGCAATTGCAAGATTAATAAAAAGAATGAATGCGACATACATAACTAGTTATGCGTAATTTTCTAATCTTTAATCTTAAAGTAGGTAACGGTGAGAACAAATCCAAGAATATGATTTTATCTGTAAAAATACCTGCAACACGTAGACTAAATCATGAAAGTCGATTCTTTCGATTGGAATCCGATAAGCTTTCTATAAGATTTAAAAGAAAGCGTACTTTTGTGAATGCCGGTGATTGTTGCGCGGGCAGCGGCTGGTGGGCCACTGGCGCGGGTGTCCGGGTCCGCCGCCGCTGCAGCGCGGTGCTCCCGTCGAAAACTCCCGCCACGATCCTCAATCTGTTCCCTGGGCATATTCCCTGAAACGGCCGACGTACCAGTTAAATTCCCATTAATCTCAACCTTTCATAACACAAAACGAGACATAACGTCATCATGTTCACCGCAAAAACGGCCGGTGACCTCACAACGGCTTCGACCGAAACAAGGTCTTGTTCTTGAAATTTATCCTTGTTTACAAAAGGCTAATTTTAAATAATTAATAATACCTCACTTTTATTCACATTAACGGGAATCGATTAAACGGTAGCAACAGTCATGCATAATAAATATTAAGTCGATTTTAACTGTAAAAGAATTCAAAACACGTTAATATTTAAAAGGACTTTTGTAAACAGATTTTTTGGGGTGACTTCCTCGTAAAATGTAGACTTTGAAAAGGTTGGTTTAATATTTTTTACTCAGGAAATATTGGATTTGTTTTATTTATTTATGAGTGTACACTCATACTTGTAAATACTTGTAGATTTAAACGAATAAAAGCTGCTTTAAATAAAAACGCTTTGTATAAAGCGTATTTTATTTTGAGACAAAGTTAAGCGGCTACAAAAATCTGTGAACCAAACCACAAATACGAGTAACAAAACGGAACTACGAAGGAAATCTCATATGTGATTTCTGTGGTACAATTTTCGTACCTTTGAAATATTCCCGTTATACAAACGTTGACGGTTGATATTGTGTTTGATTTAGAGTGATATTATCGCAGAATTGATATATTATATGTAACTAGTAATCTCGATACGGTGTCATAATTTCTTAATTGCCGATATTTCTTCTCATTTGCATGGAGCGTGGTCACGGTGAAACTGCGGTGGCAGAAACTTTTGACTACGATTCATGCACTTAAGTCAAAATATCGGTGTGGGAAAGTTAATGATACACCGAAAAATAGAAATTAACTATCAATTTATATTGCAAAAATTTGTGACAGCACAGATACAAAATAGACGCGTACAGTATAGACACTAGAGCCACAGACAAATATATTTTGTTTGCGTTGTGTTTAGCATTCTTCCAACAATCGGCAATGAAGAAATCAAATCACCGTATCGCGAACCCGTTACATAACATGATCTCATGTTTGTAGTAGACAGAAGTTGTTTACCTGTCGCCCTCGTAGCGAGCAGAGCCACCAGCCCTCGCTGCCGCCCGTGTTCTGCTCCAGGACGGTGAGGAGGTCGCCGCGCCGGAACGCTAGCTCGTCTGGTGACTCCGCGATATTGTCGTACAACGCGCGCGCCATACACTGCAACAAATAGCTTTTTAATACATTGCACAAAGCTACAAATGCGGTGGTCCATCTAAGAGAGGAAAAGAGTAAGTTGAAACATGAAAATCATTCATTAAAAAAGGAATATAACATCTAATAAAACATCTGTTAGTAATAACAAAATGTGAAAGTATATACATATAATACTCATAAAAATTAAAGTGTATCTGTTTGAGATTATTTCCATAAGGGATGCACCGATTTTCAAGGGACTTTCAAGGGCAGATAGTTTATGTTATAAGTTAACTTAGACCGTTGAAGGTATAAAATTCCGGCTATATTTATTTTATGTAACATTTTTTACTCATGGTAAGAACACATATTTGCACATATTCTAATAAAAGTACCTGGATGACTGAGCCTTGCTCGGTGTACCTACTACAAAAACTCGGTGTTTTTTTAGTATATTGATATTGTAGGAGGATTTTATTCAATGAGAACACGGTTAAAACGACATTTTCTGAAAAAAAATCCTAGCTGGATCGAATTATCGCCACCGAAACCGCCTGAATACAAAATTTCAAGAAAATCGTTGTAGCCGTTTCCGAAATCGTTGATATATACAAGAATTGCTCGTTTAAAGGTATTATATTCTATACCTAGAGTAGATCTTGAAGATATTGATAAGGCCGCATTAACCTTTAATTAATACGTGAATCTTATTCGTTGTTAAAAAAGAAAGTAATCGACTTTCCTCATCACGACCGCGTGTATTCAAGAATTTAAACTATTGAAGATATTTTGAGCACTTAAAAAGTACGCAAGAAATAAGTAGACAGGAATGAAAACATAAATCACAGTTAACAATTTCATATTGGAAAGCAAAACCTTTCCGATACATACTTTAAAGTTTAACCTCATATCGTAACAGACTGTCCCACTCTTGTCATTTGACGACGGGGCGCTATAAATCTTTTTCACATATAACAGGAAAACCAAAAGTATCGTCTACTCAGCGGTGGCTGCATTAACCCGAATTAACCGTTCCCGCAATTTCGGTTTAAGTAATTCTACATTCACTATCAACGGTAAGTGATCGGACCAGTAGCTTTACCATCAGTTTTTTACGGTTACCGACTCGATCATCGTTAACGAGTTGGCCCACACGTGTCCTAGCAAATTCTTTAGTTCCGATACGTTCCGCAGAATGTATGGACCAACTCGTTAACGACGATCGAGTCGCTAAACGTAAAAACTTATGGTAAGGGTTAAAATTGGACTATTTTATTGAATTTTTGACAGCTTTATTTCTATTGGCTGGAAAAATGAGAATTTTACAATTCCGACATGTAAAATCGACACCATATCGCCTTCAAAGATGGAACGTTATACATGGATTGTATTTCTTTATCCTGATCCTCACCACTGTGTTGTCAATACTATTTAAAGGTGGTAGAATCCTTGTGGTTCAACTCCGGCGGCACCACCGCCACACCTATTTCTGTCTAATAACAGCAGTGTTAAGCGCTGCTGTCTTCTGGTTTAAAGAATGGAAAGGAGACATACTTATTAACATCTTTCCAAACTTACTCCTCAGAGGTAGCAACGCATCTGTGACCTCAGCTGCGTCCTCTGGTGGAACTCAGACGCTTTATACTCTCACAGCCCCACACTAGGATTCCCTGTGTCATGGGTGCCATGGACACACACAAAGACGATTACACAAACACCCAGACCCAGAACAGAAATCTAAATTCATCATTCAGATTTCTGCCTGACCGGGGATCGAACCCAGAACCCACTGCGTGTCAGACCAGTATGGTGACCGCTCCGCCACGCGGGTCGTCGTATTATATATAATTATTTGTAGAAGTCCAGGGAGAGTCCAAAAGGTGAGTAAGCATGAAAAAAATGCTAGGAATATAGTAAAAACAACAATTTTCTTTTCCCATACAATCAGTTTCTACATCTGTCAAATAGGTGGCGTTCAAAATTAAGTTATTTAAATTTGACACATTATTTAATTCTAAGGAAATACAATGTTTGCTGGGTCAGCTAGTATATATACATAGACAAAATGGTTAGTGAAAATGTATGTACACACATCACTTCCGAACAACTGTACATAATTGGATAATTCATTACACTTGGTACAATAATAACTAGATTTAATAGGAATAATTACGTACATTTTGCTAGTTGAAAACTAGACATGAAGTAATTCTTACACAGAAATATATATGTTCCAAGTTTTGCTAATCTTTCTCATTTCTAAATTACACTGTGAGGTAAATTCCTCTTTTGGTTGTAGATAATTATACTACAATTATTATGAGGCCATAAATATTTATTTTATTTAGAAATAATGCACAAGCTGAAATTGATAAGAGCCTTAGTTATTTAAGCAATTGATAAGAAGCTTAGCTAGTTATTTAAGGAGTAAAGTTTTTGTTTGTTGTAATTGACTTGCTTTGCTTCAATTTAATAGTCTTAATTTTGATATACTTTGAAAGTACACAAATATATATTATAATATTCTTTCTTTCTACTCTTCAATTAGAATTCTCAATTATGAAACAAAATCCGCAATTACTGGTTTTGATGTTTACACAAATTATGTTACACATAATTTCTACCTACATTTTTTTTGTTTAAATATATAATGTTGATTTTCAACATGCTAAGACACAAAAGTCAATAAAGGTGGTACTGATTAGATATATGCATACATCATACGCTGGTAAATAAAAATATAGGAAGTTCGAAAACGGTTACTAACTGATAACAAAATTTCACTTTTAAAAGGGATTGTAAATGTTAAACACTGAAGGTCAACTGGTGCACTTACCCTTCCGGGGAGAATTCAAGGTTGAATACTCCTCCAGTGGGAAGACTGTTGGCTTGCTCGTAGTCCCAGGACGCGATGGGCCTCATGCCGCAGTACAGGCTGCGGGCCATGGCGTCGCCCGCTCCAATGGGCGTAGGGAACCCCGTCTCGCGCCGAATCAGCCGGTACGGGCTGAACGCTGAATACCTCGCCATAAACGTTGCTCTATCCGTGCTACCCATTTTGTTACAAACAATACTTATCTCTAATATTTTAAGTCACACGAATCTGTGGTATTTAAGTACGCGACATAGCAGTGATTGAACGTATTTATCAATATTTTACCAGCTTTACGACATTTTTCAAAACTTTACGGCGATTTAGTACAAAATATAACTTTTACCAAGCCAGACACGCGCTGGCTGATCAAAATTTATAGAAAACAGAGACCACAAAGTCAGATTGGGTAATAAAATAAATGTCAACAAAAAATCAATACACCTGGCTGTCATTGGCATAGTGACGGCACCGTCGTTTCATTTCGCATTATATACAAGTTAATTAAAAATATCTAAAATCATCATCATCAATTTCTAAAAAATGTTATATTTCGTTTCATTAATATTTTTTCAATATGAAGTGTACTCGCTTCATTAGTAGATTAGTACTTTCAGTTTGTATTAAAGTACATTGTGATTAGTACTGAGGAAATTACGGATCATACAGTACTTTAACGTACCGCGAATAGCAACACTATTACGTATGCTTGATTTTTCAAAATTTATTGCTTACACATACTTTCCAGATATATATTAATGGAATTTGACCATCTATTATTTGTCATTGAAAATAAAATGTATTAATAAACCATGAATCGGTTGAAATAAAAAACATGGCCATTTTTCTGTAGAGTAAATAAAAATTTATTTAACAACTAGGTGTGCCCGTGGTTCCACTCGTTTTTATAAAAAATGTATCGTTACCTATATATTGTAAAACTTCAACAATTTTAACAAAATAGAATGCGTGCGATAGATTTCATGCCCTTTAATTGAGTTTCATTTTTTGCACGGAATTGTAATACGAATTAAAATTGAAGTGTTTGTATTTATTAACTTAATTTTATATCAAAAAACAATTATCTTTTTCTGTCTGTTTGTTCTGGTTAATCTACGAAACGGCTGAGCACTCGCCAGCAGATAGCTGATCTTATACGAAGTAAAATAGGTTACTTTTATCGTAGAAAATGTGTTAAGCATTCGCGCAAAAAAATAATTTTGTTGAAATTTAGCGCGCGCGCCTCTATTTTATTAGGATTTCAAAAGGATGAAAATTTTCTTCTTAATTATATATGTTACGTTGTATTTTTTAAACACGTGTAAAATCGTGGCGCATAGCTAATTAATAATATAGTATTGTCGATATTACTTTTAGTGAAAGGTACGAATGTAAAAAGCATTGTAGTTGTCTTTTTTGCATACAAGCACTTACATGTCTGAGAACGTTTTTATTATTTTATTAAAATAATTAACGTGTATGCACGTAAATTAGTGCGAGTGCGAAAGAAAACTATTTTTAATTAATTTTTTAATTCATACAATAAAAATCAATAAAAAATGTTCAGTGCCAAATACATTTTTAAAACACAAAGTCAAGGATACAAGATTATACTTATTTTACATACAAAATCATTACATTATGCATACTTATCTACAAAAAAAAATCAAAAGTTTGATGTCAATAATCCACTAGGTGGAGCTATTTGCCCTGTTTTTATAACATTTTGAAGGAAAACTTCTAATCTAGTTTTAGGACCGCCTTCATCTATATCAGCTAAGATTGCAAAGTATTCTGTACTTATGAGCTTTATTATTTTACTAAATTGATGTTTGTAATATTTAAAAAAGTCTGATCCACACACTATGAAGAAATCATGCAATAAAGTTGCACAAATATCCGGTTCGGGTTTAAGGTTTATAAATGATGCAAGCCACTGCCATGCATAATTTAAACCATGTGGATTAGGTGCATTAACATATCTCGGGGTCCTAGCAATCCAGAGAGCACATCGTAACCGGAATATGCCTGACATTCTTTTTAGGAACTTGTCATGTTTTTCAACAGTACCTTCTGCATTGTAAGTATAGCCTCTAGACATGTAAAATTCCTTGTCTGACTGTCCCTCCTTCTGTGGAAGGAACATTGGCACTAGGTATGGGCATTCTCTGTGGAAATTAGCTTCTAAAAGCTTGCCAAAATCTGGAAACTGGCAGCACAATGCAATTGTCACAGATGCAAGGGGAAATGCAGCTTCTGGGTTGCTGGAAACCAAGAGATCGCCTTGCCGTACAATCTTTTTAGCCAACAGAGCTGTACAATAAAACAGCCCTTGTGGATGCTGGTTGGCAGTCACAAATGTGTCCAACACTTGTACTGTTTCCCCTCGAAGTAATACAAATAACTTATCAAACTTGTCTTTCATGTGCATAGCACTGACAGATGAAATTGCATTAACAGGAGTATTAACAGCCTTTTGACAGTCAAATCTAAATTTCTTATGGTTAGGATCTACTAACAATTCCTTATATCTACTTTCATATTCAACCAAAAAATCTCTAAGTTGTACATAGTTTGTATAATTTTTTTGTGAATAAAACAGTGGTTGTACTTTCTTATCTTCTTGTTGGGTTATATGTGTTGGTTCTGGTATGGTGGTTGGTATTGATGCTTTGGCTACTTCGGCAGCCCTAGCCTCTTCTGCTAGTCTTTCTTCTAACTCCTTTTTCCTGGCTTCCTCCTCTTCTTCATCTTTCTGTTTCTTTTGCAGTTCAGCAACTATTTTCCTCTTAACATTTTCAATGTATAAGGCTAGGATTTCAGCTTGTACAACTTCTTTATCAGTAATGGTACCAGATTTACAACACTCCATGACATCACTGATGTTACCAATGATCGTTGTGATTGTTTCTATGTACTTGTGCAGAATTTCTTTGACATGTGGTTCTGTCTGAGCGAGATGGGTTATCTGATTGTAGCATACACATATTTTAGTGTGACTGTTCGTTATCGAAGCAAATCTTGCTGTTGCTTTGTTCTGTTCTTCAAGAATTCTGTTCATATTTTCTATTGTTTGTTTATTAATCATTTGACATTTCTGTTCATCGAGCTTAGTTTTGTCGAGAACGGACAAGTTGTCGTTTTCTCTTAAATGTTTAATGAGCTGTATTTTGCGAGCTCTTAATTCCAGAGCCTTACGTTCACACTCGTCGCTCTGTTTCTTACCAAATCTTCTAATGGCTTCAGCTCTTTCTGCAATCATTTTGTCGACTAAATTATTGAACGTCGTTTCTGAAATTTGCTTCATTTTTGATTCATATTCCTTTAACATAAGTGTGTAGCGGAGATCTTCACCAATCTTGTCTTCTAATAGGTCTGGGTTCCCGTCCGGTTCATCGTAAGTTTCTTCGGGTACAGTGGCATTTGTTGTTTCTTCAGCACGACAGTTGGGCCCAATGGTAACTTCATGTATGAAAGGACTTATTTCTGCGGCCTTCGTCAACGCCGAAATGCGTAGACGATCGAAATCGGCGATCGCGTCTGATATGTTCAAGTCACATTTTCTATTATTGTTCCGTTTTTGTAGATGCTCTAGACCTTCGTAAGTTCGATCCATTTTTATTTTCGTCGGTTTCCAAACTACGATCAATTATTAAATAGTATTCTATTCATAACATATCACAAATAACATCAGAAATTCCACATGATAAATATTTTACAACGGCAAATTTTGACAGTTGACAGATCAGTTTTGCTTGTGAAGTTTTGACAATTGTGACACTATAGTAAAAATTAAAATTATCTTGGGCAAATATTCATTGTCTTGGAGTAAGGACAATTTATCATTTACTTATGTATTTTTTACTTGAATACTCCTTTATGTGTATTTTTTCCTGTCTAATCACTGTAAATATGATCATTACAAGAAATACTATAAAATTGATAAGCTTGGTAAAATAATACAAAATCCCTACCTTGTTTTTAAAATTGTTATGAAATATCCGATCGTAAAATTTGGCGCGAAGTTTGACAGTTTTATCAGCTGCAGTTGTCAAATCGGTTAAACTTTCATGAAATAATTATGCATAGAAGTAAACTTTGTTTGTGCCAATAACTAAAGAAAATATTTATAAAATGGTTTTACAAAACACTGGGAAATACAGGGCAGATAAAAATGATTCAAGCAAAAGAGACAGAGACGCTGGAACGTCTACTGGACAAAGGTTTGGGATTTGAATAATTATTAGGGTTCTGTTGCTCTTTTTCATTATATTTTACCTCTATACTACATAATTTCTGTTTTAGAGAGGAGTCGTCAGAATCTCGTATACGTGTGGCATTAGAAAATGACAGAATTGATTCAAAATATGGATTTGATAGAGTTCGCGACTCAAAAGAACGTACAGGTTACTTGATAAATATGCATACAGTAAGTATAGTCTTATAAGAAGTATTCACGATGTATTTTAATTCAAAACTTACTTGAAGATGTTGTAACTTACTGTTTAATTAGGTCTTATTAATTTTAATTATATAGGATTCAGGTAAGTAAGGTAAAATAAACACTATTAATAAATTAATAATAAACATTGATTATTTAAAAATGAAATTGCAGTTATAAGTGCATCGAGTATCTGATGTATGGGTAAGTCATTGTGTCCCATCTATAATTCACCCTAAATAGGAGTTAAGTCTTGAAAGTTGGTTTCAGATGAATTGCTATCTTTTGTGTATGCCTGATGTCCTCCTTATCACCAATTTAAAATCAAAATACAGTTCTCAGCCTGAAATAGGTGCGGCAGTGGTACTACTGTCATCAAATCATGAAGTATCTCTTCTGCTGCTAAATATTCTTATTATCACTATTTATTATTAATGCAACTTTTATTTTATTTCAGGCTGAAATCCTAGATGAAGACAAGCGCCTAGTGGCTGCCATGGATTACTACTTCATTGAAATGGATGGATCCAGGTTCAAAATATCCCTCACATTCCAACCTTACTTCCTCATCATGGCTAGGAAGGAGTGTGAGCAGGAGGTCATCCAATACCTGTCTAAGAAATTTGCTGGTACTATTCACAAGATCGACATCATAGATAAAGAGGATTTGGACTTAGTAAGTTGTTCTAACTTTTGTTTTGAAAGAGGTAATGTAATTTGTAATTTGAGTTGGCTGGCTACATGTCCATTAAATTTAAATCAAGTGAAAGTAAATGTGATGGCAGTGACACTTTAGTGCAGGGGTGGCCATCAGGTCAATTTCATTTCTAATTAGTAAATAGTAGATCTTGTTGTCGTATAAACTTCAATCCAATTATTGGTAATATCTGGGTATTCAAACAACCTATTGAAATTATAATGGAAAATATTGATACTAAGACTAAGACACATACATGCTTCAGATTTCTCCAAAAAAGTTCATATGTCATTTTACAATGCATTTTGCTAGTGTCGTAGACTATGGCCCTTCTCGGTCTAAGAGGAGAGCTGTGCCCAGTAGTGGGTTTGATAATCAGTCAATGGTGATGAGGACAAATGTTAAAAGCTCTGTTTCCATACAAGATGATCAAATTAACATAGGAGACCACTTTTTCTGTAATTCACAGCTGCATTTGTTAAGTTTACAATAGATCACCCTTTTCAATACTAGACTAATTTGATAACCATCTGCTACTTCCATTCCAGCTTAATCACCTATCTGGATTGAAGCAAAGGTACATAAAATTATCATTTATGTCCCAAAATGAAATGATGAAGGTCAGAAGGGAAATACTAACTGCTGTTAACAAGAATAAGGAGAGGGAGAAGAAAGACGCCATCTACTCGGAAATGTTGACAAATGCACTCACAAGCGCTGCTGCTTTAGAATATGCTAAGAAAACCAAGGATCACATGGAGAATATATTGGACATAAGGTTTAATGATTACATTAATTTAAAAATATACATATATATTTTTTTATATATGATGGAGTAGCAAACGAGCGTCCACCTGATGGTAAGTGGCAACTGCCGCCCATAGTCATATGTGATCCACCCCAGATAAGACCACAATCCCAACTGAAGTTGAACACAGATGCGTTGCTACCCCTG
>DWRA01003493.1:0-12031 GCA_018250295.1 Spathilepia clonius | reverse complement strand
ATACTGCTATATTATTGCTATGGTCGCTATAATAACACACTAATAAAATCTATAAACGACCCCAGATAAGATTAATTCTTTGTAAGGTCGATCACAGATGCGTTGCTACCCCTGATGACTAAGTTGGAATGCCTGGAATAAGGGTGTCTCCCTTGAAACCCGAAGACAACATTTAACACTGCTGTTATTAGGTAGTAATAGCTGTGACGGTAATGGTAGTGTTACATTACCTTATTAGTTCGACATTAGTGTTGTGTCTAGACGCAACAATACAATACAGTCCTTGTACTACATTTTTTGTTAATGATTGTATCTTTTAATTGTTGATCTTTAAATTAATCTTTTAATTCTTTTTTTGTAAATTCTTGTATCTTTTTCATTGTAATGTGTACAACAACTAAATAAATAAATAAAATACATACAGGCAGTATAAAAGGCTAAAATACGGGCAATATTACCTCAGTACTTAAAAATTACACGCATCGTTTACGGTTATAAGCTAAAACAATGTCAAGTCTCTTAAAAGCCACCCAGTTACTGTACGAACAAAGCTCTTTGAGACCTCATTTACGTATTTTAATTCGCGGCCCACATAACGCCTTATTATCAACAGAGTTCCAACCGCTTTTATAAATAACAAATACTGCCTTTATGACTACACTGAGAGGTAAATAGATTCATAGGTGCTTGAACCCTTTGTGGTTTTAATTTAGTAACTACCGTTAAAATTATTTCAGTGTAATAGCAGCACTGTCAAGCTCTACTGTGTTTTTTTCAAGAGAGTGGTAAGGCAGACTTACACGAAACATTTCAGCTTAGTACTCAGGGGTAGCAATCTGTGACTGACCGGAAGTAGGACTTCAATTATATCTGATATTAATTACAGATATCTATCTATTCGGTAGCGACCACTTATGTACGTGGAGTATGTTCATTCACTATTTCAATTTCGTAGATTGCACATCAATATTGTTACTTCCCAATCTTTCGTTTGATCTTACTCCAGCCGAACGTTACCGGATGTGCCGACTCATCAATACCAACACTTTGGGAAGGACAGGTAAAATATGTAAATGAAAAAATGAATCGGAATACAAATAAACGGAAAATAAGTTACGATAAGATCAAAGGCTTCGCACACGAAGATACATCCCGCTGCGATAACTGGGAAGGAAATAAAAAGTGCCGAAGCACTTTTGTGCCTTTATCGAAATAAGGCGCAAAGGAGAGTTCCAAAAGGAATTGGTATTGACAAATTGCGATATTATGTCCCAACCATTATTGCTTTGTGAAACGATTGTTAGGGCCAGAAAATTATCTGATTGGAAAATGTAAAAATTGCTTCTACAAGCACTGTGGCGGTGAGTAGCGATCATCCATTCCGTTACATTGTTGGATTTCAAAGCGTCATCATATATTTTATCTGGTCTGATTCTGTGTGATAGATATAATAAAAAAAACATAAGTCTCGCGATGTATTTCTCCCAATGAAAAAAGTAGAGAGAACTAATATTAAACCAAGTCGGCCAATTTATGACTTGGCAATCGCGTAATAATAGAATCTATGTAAAATTTAACTAATATTACCGAACTGAGCCCTTTATTTATGTATGTTTGTTTACGTACAAATTTAGTCCCCTAGTACTATTTTCAATTATTTAATATTTTTTTAAATTGTTAAAACATTGTGCGTTCCTGGTTTCCGCACGATATTTTTGTCCATCGCTAGAGCAAGGGATAATTAGTTTCTAATATGTTGATGACTTTAAAACGTCAAGGATTGTACCTGACATTTGAAATTCGTACCTCCTGATCCGCTGAGTGAAATTCAACTCGACCTCTCGATCAGGGGGACGAAGTTCAAATTGAGTTGTGCAGTAATAGCCTTTTTTTATATGACGGAGTAGCAAACGAGCATGCAGTCCACCTGATGGTAAGTGGCAACTGCCGTCCATGGACATTTGTGATCAACCTCAGATAAGACCAGAATCCCAACTAAAGTCGACCACAGATGCGTTGCTACCCCTGAGGCCTAAGTTGGAATGCCTCGTTAAGTGTATCTCCCTTACCACATCCTTGAAACCAGAAGACAGCAGCGCTTAACACTGCTGTTATTAGGCAGAAATAAGTGTGGTGGTGGCTCCGCCGGAGTCGAACTGCAAAGGGTTCTACCACCTTTAGTTCTACAGCCTTTAGCCTAGTAGTTCCACTCGTGTGGCGGTAGAAGTTAAACAAAGCAATAAAAACGATATAACCATTATTTTGAAATCAAGTGCTGTTGCTTAAATACGATTTGTCTAAATGAAGGAATCATCTATTACTAGATCGTCGGAGATTATTCGATACCAACTGCTTCCTGACTTAGATAAACTATTCGCTATCGATGCTCTCAGTATTTCCGGACTTTGAGCTCAGATCGTACTAATTTCACAACATCGATTGAGAATTCCGCTTCTACATTTAGATGAGAGAACTTTTAGAAGTAGAAAATTATCTCTCAATCTTATCCAAATAAGTTTTGACAAGTTCAATTAGTTTTTTCGTTTTAAAATTCGTTTTGACTACGCTATTGCGTAGCCGGGAATATAATCTACTGATTTTGATAAAATAAAACTAATTATGCTGCCAATTATAATCTATAGGATTTTTCCATTGTGTCCTAGCGAAGCTATGGGCAAAAGTACTAAGATCTTGAGGGTTGGTTGAATCAGTATGTTTAGACTGGAAAGCATATTAGCGCGAAGCAGTTTTCGTGTTTCGGCTGAGACGGGTGAATGCTGGCTGGCTGAGGCGACTATCCTGGTTCCACCGAAGTAGCAACGTAGTCGTGATTGGCTTAAAAAAAAACTCCCGTACTATATGGAGTTAGTTAGAAATTACAGTTGGTAAAATTATAATTATATCTATATAAATTATATCTAAGAGATTATGGAATGCTACTGGTATGCATGCGGAACAGATCCACATGTAGACATGATCTGCGTGATAAGAAAAATACCCTAAGTCAGTATGCATAACTGCAGTTAATACACTCCTGTATTTCTTTAGCACGGCATCGATGTGTAGAATACAACAATAGAATATAATTAAAGAATAGAGCTTTCGTCTTTGTTGACTTAAATTGGTTAGATTAAGTTAAGAAAATACGTTTAACTCGCAACATTGACTTAGGGTAATATTTATTTAAGTCCAGCGACAATTTTAATAAAATTTACCCTTCAATGTCCTCAAATATTTAACTTCAAAAAATTACTTAACATCAACCTTTGAAAGAACGTTGCCAGTATGGGTTTAGGTACAGAATTAGATTTAGGCTCGATAAAGTCCGTTAAAGAAAATAAAATAAATGAACCAGAAAACGTATTGCAAACTTCTTTATTGAGATAGTCAACATTTCTTTCATATCGACGTACAATAGAACCTTTAGGTACATTCGAGGAAAGAAAATGTTTATTCAATTCCCTTTGAACTGGAGGCACGTGTAGAATGGACTCGTTTTGTTTATCGACTCAACAAATTGTTTCCTCGTCTGTACCACTCAATCACAATACTTAATCTATATTATTGCGTATAGGCATTTAACTTGAAGCGTTAATATGTACACAGATAAGTATTGTTACAATGTTACCTCGGATCAACAATAGTACTAGATGAGGACCATTAACAATGTTACGATATAAAAAATACAACATAATGTCCAAGTTACAAATTGTGGAATCTTAAAATCAATTTTTAAGTTACAATTGGATTAATTTATAAATAAATACATACAATTCAGTTATTAACATTGCTTTTTTGCGGCACTTTCATGAGTAGAAATGTCATAATAAACAAAATAAAAGTAATAGATTTGAAATAATCTCAAAAAATATATTATACATACATGCGTTATACTTATAATACATTTCGTAATAAAAATTTAAAAATGTAATTGTTTAAAATATTATATTTTTAAACAATCTTATACATCTAAATAATAAGAGTGGCAATATTATAATCCTCGCTATTTTTCGATGCATACATTTTTAATACGTTGAAATGTTAGAAAATTTTGTGACTTTATTTTAAGAATATTCATTGGATATCTAGTATTATCTTTGATCGAAAGTTTTAATCGTGAAACTGCTAGACTTCAAACTACTGTCAGTTTTACGAGAAAAATATTTTTACATCTAGATCGTGGTCTCGGATATTTTCAGAGCAATTTTAAAACTTACCGAGCGTGACACTTCACTTTGTAAAAATGAAAGAGTTTTAAAGACATTTTAAAGTGGTTTGAGATTTTTAGCAAGATTTTACAAGAAAAATGCGATGTAATTTTTGAAGTTGACATGAAATTGGTTACCTCGGAACGACGAATACGTTATAATTAGCATTTTATAAATTTGAAACGAAATTTTATAACAAGCTGGAATTAAACTTCGAATGTAATACAATTGTTGTTACAAATGTTATTAAATGTGAATTATTAAATGTTAGGTTAATACTGTCTATGTTATTCTATTGAAATAAGAGTTATTTTCATTTTAATGTCCATTGATCTCACTTCATTATGGGTCGAAATTTCGAACATTATAAAAAGGTACATGTATAGGATTGTATTAATAAATTTAGTGCCGAAAAATTCTAATGAATTCATATCATTTTTGTATCAATTGATACGAAATTTACACATGATTTGTAACGCACAGAGCATGCAGTAATATATTCCTAAATTGCATTCATTTCATTGAAATTGCATTGATTGAGTACGTACAAATATGAATAATTTACCAATAAAAAATATAGTCGCAGTGCTAATAATATTATTAAATAATTCATTCATTATTTAACAAAATATTATGAACAACTTAATGACATATAACAACCGGAAAAACACTATTTTATTAATTTAATATTTAGTTGTGGATGGCACAAATTAGTAAGTTGCATTAATTTTAAATTTTCAAAAATTGAAGACGTTATATATTTTACTTCAATAAAATATTGCTATTTTTATTGCATTTAATGCTTTGGCATAAAATTACATACTTAAATACAATTACATGAGTATTATAAGATTTTAAAATACAAAATTATGTACTAAATCAAATAAATTACGAAATAATTCTTAATTTAAATGCCTACATTTTGCGTAAACATGTTATTAAATTTAATCAATTTTGTATTTTCGTCATATTTACACATTAAAATAACAATAACTTT
Source organism: Spathilepia clonius (assembly GCA_018250295.1). NCBI lineage: Eukaryota > Metazoa > Arthropoda > Insecta > Lepidoptera > Hesperiidae > Spathilepia > Spathilepia clonius. The sequence continues at coordinate 6,826 of DWRA01003493.1, read as the reverse complement.
CAATAATAATTTTATAAATCTAAAACGATTTTTATTTCATAAAAAAGTTTGAAGGATTCTAATTGTATTTTTTTTATAATTCCATGCTTATTGTTGGGAGACAGATTGTACGTATAAATTGATTAAGTGTTTTGTATATATGACTTGGAACTCACAGGGCGTTTTTCTTCGCCCTCTGCGTGCCTAAAAGAAACAGCTTCTGTTTGTTTAAAAAAAGGGCATACGTATAATATTAGAATGTAGAATTATTAAGATAGTTGTAATTTTCAAAACAAAAGACAACTATGCCACGTTCGCGCGTGGAGGCGGAACAATAACGCTTAGTGAGGTCTGACTTTTATTACTGAATTAATCCCAAATATATTTTTTTCCATGTGTAGAAATAAGAAAAAAAGTTACTTGAAAATCATTTATACTTGAGTTTTTTAAATGGCATATGTTTTTCCTCATGTTTTATTTTATTTTACCGTAGCTTATTATAGAGATTAAAATTTTGAGTCAATTTTAAGTTTCATAGGTTTTGTTTGAGTTAAAAAATGTTTTGAGATATCTTGAGAAAGCGGTAGATATAAAAATTATACGCCTTAAGACTTATAAAACTTCGAAACCAAAGTAAACATATAAGTTAGAAAAACAAAACAAAAAAAAAACAAATAAAGAGAAAAAATAATATAATAAACATAAGCAAAAAAGTTTCGTTTCAATGGTATTGGTGTAACGTATTGAAATTACCGCCTCTCATTGACATTAACAAAAAGACAGTCTAACGTTTTTAGTAATATTTCTTATATATCATAACACCAAATTTAAATGTTTCAATTCAACATATACGTATATTATACATTTATCTATACACTATATTTAATAACGAACTCGCTGTTATTATGTAATACGATCACAAGGAAGCAATTATTCCTAACGACATTCTTATACAGTTTGTAGATACTTATACACATAAAACTTATACATATAACTTATATCTATGCATTGTATATACAGTTTATCGTCACTAAATGTCTTTCATATTCCGATAATTTACAATATAATACTGATAAAAAAGAAGATTTGAATGCTAACAATATAGTAGATTATACAACACTATATAAATAGGATTGCGAAATGGCTCCATTAAAAATTATGCTAATAGGCATAAAAACTTCACAGAAATACCGCCATGTTTATTGCCTATATGTTAGCTTGTCTGCTTGTCGAAGCCCGAATATAAAACATATAAAACTTAGCTTCAAAATTAAGTTTGCTATGTAATTTTCACTTTATGGGACCTAATGTTATAGAAGGAAAGATTTTATGCTAATTTTATGAATACTTTGAGGCTATAAAAGGATAAGGGCAACGAAGAAAAAATAATTTTATAATAACACATGTATCTTCGTTAATACGTTTACACTCGGGTTACGCGGCGTTACACTGCTCGTTTTGTGTAGGAGAAATCTTATCGAATAAATAGTGACGCATACATTGAGCACCGTCCACAAGACGTTTGTACTGCAAAAAAAGTCTATCGCTGAAAACGTTAATCGAATACTTACCGGACTTGTCAAGAAAATTACGTAAATTTTAACTACTGACTATTTTATGAAAAGAGCGGTAAAATTGTAAAATGCAGCGCAATCCACCCACAAAGTCTTTATCGTTAAAACATCTTTACGTTAAACTGTGGGTACTCAAGATCCTCTTTATTGAAAATCAGTATATCGGCTAATGAATGAAATAATTTAAAAATCTTTCTAATACTTAATCTACTATTATCGATTATCAGAACTGACCGAATATTAAAAAATGACACGTGCCTATATATTAATTAAATTGTGTCTAATCGGTTTGTTATTAAAATGCATCCTTATTCTAGTTGAAAGCAGATCTTCAGCACCAGCACTAGAAACTCAAGATAATCGCGCTTATTTGAATAAATAAATCTTTTAGGAGTATATACAGTTAAAATTTTCAAAGTGAAATATTCGAAGGAAGTATTATGATATGCATTTTTAACTATTAACAGTACATTACAAGACTAATTAATTAGCTACGAATCACAGTATAGACTAGCTTTATATGTACACAACTACGATTTTTTATATAGATTTAACCATCAACAAAGTAAAATGTTAAGATTGATTAATTTGTTACTAGATATAATTGTGTCATTAAACAAAATATTAAACCAAAAACCTCTCCTATTTGAAAAGTTTATTAAAAATAAAATGTTTCAGTAACTTTTAAATGCATATTTGATCTTGGTTTTAAAGGTTGATTTGGATTATTTTCGATAGATTTTACTTGGCACTTGACACGTAAGCCACTGGTCACTTCTTTTAGTTTCACATTTCATTATTGTGTGTGATATTACGCACCTTTCTTGCAACTATGTTGTGTTACAATTTACCTTAATGAATAATGTTTCTGTCTTTTTTCTAGTTGAATTAGGTTGAAAACATTTTCACATTAGTTTCTGGAGAATGTGAAGAGTTTGTCTTAGCATCATTAATTGTCAACAACACAAATTGTCACATATTTACAGACAGAAGACATGTGATACGACTTAATTAGCGACGATTTTGTAAGGAACTCGGCACAAGACCAACAAGTAATGTAAACAATTTGTCTTTGAGTACTCATGAACTTACAAGTTAGCAAGATACGTTACTTGATATTTGAGAAAATTACTGTTTAAGTTGTTTGTATATCTGTGTCTCTGATATTGAATAGTACTTTCATTACCATTTCATTTATACGAGTATTAGAGACGGAAAGGGAATATAAAATTTACTGAAGTAAAACATTTCTCTATTATCTTTTACCTCATAAAATTTATACAACGACTAATTTCATGGCGGTGTCAACACAACCTATCGGTTAACGGGAGCTAGATAAGTAATACCAATTATTCTAATACAAAAACATAACTACAGTATTATTATAAAATATATCTCCTTACATTAAACAATAAAGCTAGACAATTGAACACAAGAAATAACAACGAAGATCATTTAAACTCTCACGAGAAACGGAATGTAAGTACAGTCTTCGAATTACACTGTAACCTCTTCAGTGAAGCGGCTCTTATCATCTAAATTGATAACAATAGCATGAGTCCTCGCATGACCTGACCTCACGCCTTTAACTGTTTCAGTGCTACTCGGACTGGATTTCACTTCACTTTTATCACTTTTACCGTAACCGTTTCTATTAGCAACTTCTGGCGGTCGAATATCACCACAGTTTGCTTCACCAGAAATCTTGAAAACTCCATTTTGTTTTTCATCTTTCCCCTCTTCGCTAGTTTCTGGTTTTCGTTTCGGAGAGTCTGTTGTCACGTCTGTCTGACTTTGCTCCGCATTGCTGTTCTCAGTGCTTTTAGTGGGAGTAAATATTTTATGTCTGTATGCTGGTGGAGCTTCGAAGGGAAGATCTCTACCACTACTGCTGGATTCCTCTGCGGGTGTTACTGTACACATGAGGCGATCTGCTACAGCACTGAATACGGTGTTAAGTTTTAACGGTGCGGAATGATCGGAGGTTGTGGGCTTCCGCTCATGAAGGGCAGCTGCGTCTTGCATTGCTGTAATGCGCCGAGCAATGTGCGCGCCTGTGCCACAACGCTCTCGCAGTTTATCCAACTGATTGAGGATTTTTCTGAACTCCTCCTAATAAAAATATAGTAAAATGAAATAGAAACCATAAATAAATATGTATTATAAATGATACGTATTTAAGTAAGAAAATATTCCATAAGTTACTGTCAAAACTTGAGATGTTAGCTCGCGCCTTAGGTATCCTTAGGGATAACAATAAATCCCTCTATTTCAGACACTGTAGCCTAATGAATTAATTAAGGTTTTACTAAAAATTTATGTATCACTTAAAACTATAAACTACAGGGTAGTGGAGTTGAATGAAAATTAAATCCAACATAGTTATATTACATTTCAATGATTATCTCATTATTAATTCTACTCGAGTTGTTAGTACAGTTAGTAGACTCACTTCAAGCTCCCGTTCAGTCATATTATCACAGAACCTGGCTCCGCGGTTGGTGGTCATGGTGTATGTGGAGTCGGCTGGCCGAGACCTGAACTTGCCGGTCTTCTCTCTGTCATCCTTGCCATGACCTTTATATACCATGTATGCCTATCGAAAATAATACGATAATTGGGTGTTAGTTAATTATACAGTAGATAAATAATAAAACCAATATACAATGTATATTTTTGAAAATTCAAATCAAATCAAATCTCTTTATTGTGGAACACAGGTAGGTAATATAGATTTAATATTACATTAATGACGTCATATTCTGGACACATCGATATACAATAAATTATACAGTTACCTAATTATGTCTATTTATACATTGAGTAGAAAACAATTGAGTGTATATTATAAAATTATTTGTCTACGCTGAAATTAACGAAATATTTATTTTCTAAATCCATTACAAATAATTGACGTTATAAAAACAAGAATCAGAAGAAGAAAGACCAAGTTGCTTATTCACAGCTTGAATTGATATTGTTGGCAATTTGGTAAGTATTATGGATATGTACTTCAGTTTCACATGTAGTTTATGACTTTTTAAAATGAGTTAATTACTTACTTTACTACCAAAAATAAAACACAAAAGTAATGTGACTGTCAGCTGCGTGTGACAGAAAAATATTATATACAAGAGGTCCGGGTTCGCCGGCGATTGTAGGAACAACCTGCAACAACGGATTTGTTTTTAATATCATTTAAAATAGCCAATACACATAAATTAAAAATAAGTTTAAAATAATTATTTGTATTTTAACTAGTCATATCGGGTAAATTAATTGTATTATTCTTAATACTAATGATCAATTGTAGTAACATGCATTGTAAATTTATAAATGCATATTTTGTAAATTGTCATGCGTCTAGATTATACATAATATATTAGTTATCTATTATGTATAATAGGTTGCTACTTACAATTAAGTCGGCTGCAAGGTCATTTGCTACTTCTTGACTATTTAAACATGTTCATTTACTACGTCTATTCCATAAAATAAACCAGTTTCTTAGACAGATTGCAGCATATTGAAGTAAATTTATTACTATAGTTGTTTAGCGATAAAATCTAACATCATTATTTATTTAGAAGTCTCTTCACAATAGAGTAAGTAAATAAATTAACTATACGAGTTTTCGTACTTCACACAAATCTTGGGGACCCAATTTCAGCTCTTTAAAACTTACAAACTCTGTAATTACTTTCAAAGTCAGAACCTAATTACCAGAGTTTGTCGCTCAAAAGCTATTTCTAAATACTAATGACTTGTTCCACTGACATTGTACGTGCGTTAAACGTTTAAATATTGAAGAAGCGTTTTGACGAGCTTGGCAGTTAATAAGTCGCATTATTTTCAATAGAAGTATTAGTATTATAAGTAGCATTAGTAGTCTAGTAAGAGTAGCAGTAGTTATATTTATGTATTGTAGTTATTACGTAGCAGCAGAATAACAAACTTATTTCAAAATTCGAGTATCTGACTAGTTGAGGATCAAGCTCGTAACGCTACGCTATCACCCGCCTTCCTACAATTACGAAAAAAATAGATGCACAACAGTGATATACAGCTGGAAGAGGCTGTTGTCACGTATATTCTTTTAACTAAGAACTGTATTATCCTTTTTATAAGCTATGAAATGATTACTCGCTTATCGTTGTCACTGGAACAAGTCATTCGTGCAGCGTCTCGAAAAAGTTTTGATAAACAGCCACTTATTACTCACGTAAGAATATATCTGGCGGGGAAAAAACTAAATCAAATTACTTAAATAATGTTTCTTTTTGATCTTAGATCTTGAATAATTTGGGAATAAGGCCAGCCTTTTGTATATAAAGCCGTAATTTAATCATTAATGTCAACGTAACTTACTATTTACATTCAATTAAGTATTTACTATGTTCAAATTTGTATTTACTATTTAGTAGTTCATGTATGATTTTAGACTGATACGGTCTGGTACGTCTGGTACGTTCAGTTCAAGTGTTTCTTTAATTCTCTGTATTATTGATTACAGATGTCTATGGACTGCAAGCTCCTTCTTCACTTTTCTACAATTAAAAAATGCTGCTTACCTACACAGGTTAATAAAATCTATTTACTTATCGCACACTAACTGGATTTTCCGTCATGCGATATTATTAATGAAAATATACAAAAGTAATATTCAATTACTTAAAAATTTACGAAATAAATTTTATAAAGCGTAATGAAGTGAAAAAGTTTAATCAATTTAAAAAAATAAACTTTTTCAGCCTCAAAAGTCAGAGTTCAGTCCCTCGGATAAAGTTGCAAAGACAAAAACTTTTGAACGCAAATTACGCTCTTTGTACTAAGTTCTTGTTACAAAATTTGACTTATAATTTGCTCATTATACCATTCGATGCGATATTATTTTTAATCTTATTCTGTACTTTTTATGTTTCAGCGATTTTTTTAAAGTTTTAAAATGAATATCTTAGTCGTATAATTATAAATATTATACTCGTACCTAATTGATGGATAGAAGGATATCAGGGTTTAAAAATATCCCGAAATATGTTGAAATTCTCATGGCAATCCAGGTAATTTAAAAATTATGCATTTTTTTTCAATAAAAAAAATAAAGTGTTTCAAAGTGGATTATATAAACATATTATTTAAAGTGCTATGATATACATTATTATACCTATAACTTAATGATAGGTGATATATTACAACAAACAAACATAATATTCTGAAGGTGGTAAAACTCTTTGTGGTTCGACTCCGGCGGCACCACCGCCACATCTATTTCT
>DWRA01003492.1:0-12032 GCA_018250295.1 Spathilepia clonius | reverse complement strand
ATTTAGCTTAGAAATTTCTATTCAGAATAGGTACTCGCTTGGAACTTTTTTAATCTACTTTCTAGATATTATCTCTATCACTACTAATATTGAGTTTGACATGTTGGATTTTGTAATGAACACAGTTAATGAATGTGTAAGAAACATAAAGGGCAAAGCAGTTAAATCTATACTAAAGCATTTCCTTCAGAATGACGATTACGTTGTGAATTCTCACATAAATGGCCTCAGCTCACACAGTACCTACGATAAAATATTCAAAGTCGGATAATAAAGCACCAATTTCATGGTGTTCGAAACCGGCCGGCCGGTATTATTGCCGTCGATGGATCATGCTCACCCACAATGGTGTCCATCATCTAGAATGGACTTGTTGAAAGCCGCTTATAGTTCCAAGATTGGAGATCGGGCAAGTTTGACGACTTTTTTATCATTACTATTCTCTGATTTTCTTGTACATTGTCTTTATTGATTTCGCATTATTGAATTGGAAGATAGAACTTTAATACACTAACACGCCAAATATTTTGGGAATATGTAAACAATATAAGGAATATAGTAATATAATTAAGTCATATTTAATATCATTGATGAGTTTGATGACCCCTATAAAATTCTCAATGTCCAGTAATAAAAATAACACTCTGTTTGAGTGTGTATTTCAAATCCAGTAAATTGATGAACTTGTTGTACTTAACCCAATCATAACAGAATTATCTCATCAAAAAGCGATCATATCGATGGGATATGACGCTAAAGTACGCGTAGATGATCCCCGAATTACCTTGTAATTGTCCAATCGTCATACATGCAAATGTTGCAATAAACATTGATATGAGAATCGAACTTACAAACGACCATGAACGTTCATTGTTAAATTGCTTTTGATACCGTTATGAAGTATGAATCATGCATGTTTGGTTACGAGGAACATTCATGTATGGGTATGAGAAACAAAATGAACGTCCAAATTGTCTTTGTACAGAAAATTTATTTTTGTATGTCAAGAATTATATTTCAGATCGTAGAAAGGCTAATCTGCACTCTAATATTTTTAACAGTATACCGTTTCAAATGAATAAAGAACTATTACTGGAACATGATATAGACATTCCTCATTCTCTTTTAAGAATAGCGATAATAAATAACTTTTAGAATATCATCAAAAGCGGACCTCGTACTGTATATCCACTAATTAATCATGAAACCCGAAATGACGCCCAAATCGGATTTAGAGCCAGTGGCAATAAATACGGTGCGGCCAACAACATACAGCCTAATTCACAATTTACTAAACTAGCATCTATGCACAGAGTTTCCATTCTTACATATAAGCCATTGGGTCTAAATTGCCATAAGCCGTTATACCGATAAGCTAATCTGCTCAATGTTTTGTATCCACGTTTACAGAGATCGTCTGTCTTATACGTGGACTCTATTGTGGTATGACTTTTGTGATATCCATGTTTTTCGAGTCTATTGAACTCAACTAAAATTCTACAGTTCAAATCGTTAATTTGAAAAACATTGTGTTCAAATGAAGCTTCGTTTAAAGTTGTCATATCTTCAAATTGATGTTGTTGTGATAGCCTCAGATTAAATAAGCTCAAATTTGGAACTAAATTGCCTGATTTAAATATCAAATCGCGCTAAATTATATAATGGATTTTGAAGGACTGTAGGGCAATGAACTTGGATTTAAATTTAAAAGGCTATTGTTTTAGCATTATAATGATATAAATTAGCGAAGTTGAAAAAAGTGATCGAAATGGTTACAGTAAAGCTTGTTTTAGGAGACGATGACGAACAACCGCTGGATTTGATTTAGCAAATTAATTTTATTAGTAGTACATGTGATAAAGCGTTCACACAGCCGTCTTCAGTTTTCTTAAATAAACCCACATTAATAACCGGTTACACTATTTGGCGTTTGGAGCCATCAATATCATAATGCGGGGAAAATGGAAAGCTTACCGTGAAATCTTAAGCTGTACCATAATTACTGGACTCTCGGGTTATGTTAATGACGAGTGAGTTATGAAGACCTCATGGTAGGGTCGAGCTGACGACTGAATCTTGTCAAACATGAGTGAATAATTTAAACAATTTATCAGTACCAACGAATGGAGATATTGCTAAAGCGACAATAATGTATTCAAAACAAATGTTGTTAAAAACCCATTAATAATACTTAGTGGAGCTCCAATATTTTTAAAATTTCGAAATATAAAATGTTACTCTGAATCTCTGACACTTTTCGGTAGCAATAGCTTCACAATAGGTGTCGCATCGCATCATACATAACAATTAAAGATTTGATCTGTAACAACATGAGCAAAAAGATCACAAGATAAAATGTATCAAAACCATGACGGTCTGAAGGTCACTAATTTTTAATATACAAAGCCTACTCATGACATAAAATAATTAAGCTTACATTCCTAATATTTGTATTCGAGAATTAATTATATTTTCAAGCAATCCTCAAACCGATCCTAAATAAAAGGCATTGAACATTTATCCCTTTCATGCAGAAAATTGTTCCCCTTTTAAGGCACGACTGATTCAGAACTGCCGGTTATGTCATGAACGAGACATCTTTAATTAAATTCAATAGTCATGTCCAATTTTCTGGTAAAGGTTGGGCTATGGCTCTCGACCTAAGGGTTAAAATCCCGTGGAAATTGTCTTAATATTCCATATATGTCGGAGACAATAAGAAGAGATTCACGTTTTGCCGTAATGCACGTAATTTAGATCTAGAGAAGCTACCGACCCGGATTTAGCAGAATGGTATTAAAATGGCACCTTTGGGACCGCATTGAAGAAAAAACCTACAAATTTACGTCGCAGAATGAATGAAAACGTACATTTGTATTATATATGACAACGTGATCAGTAAGATCGTTTTTACATTCAAAATTATTGATGAAATGTTACTTAAATATAGTGAAATATCAGACAGTCTTCCTTACGTATCATCTGATCCAATATTGGCAGCAAATTGAGATATCTAAGGGCCAAAGCACCGTATCGTTTTGATCAATGTTGCGTTCGCACGAATTGTCGATCCCGAACAGGGATGCCTGTTTTACGGGATGTGTTATTTCATGATATTGGAATAACTGGCAACGTTATTCAATATCGCAAACTAAACTCGAACGCCATTATTCTATGCAGTTGTATATATTTGTGTTATCTTTAAGATGAGGTTTACTTATTTTTACATGAAATGATCAAAGTCATTTTCGTCATGTATATCATAAAATATACAACATAAGCATGAAAAATAATGTTTAAATTGTCTCACTAGTAATTTCTTCGCTCGGGCGTTTTGGACGCATCTATATCAATTTAAATAATTACGATCGCGTGACTTATCACAGTGAAAGCAGCCTTTAAATTGTAATTTCGAAACCCTTTATGATGATGTACGAGCTCTGCCGACGATGCATTATGGAAGCCGAATATTAAAAATTATAAAATGTCCTAACGTAATTTGTCAACACTGCCCAGTTCTAAGGAATCCCCAGCTTATTTGTGGCTTAAGCTTTATTGAGAGAAATAGATGTTCTCACCAAATTCTTCATGAGTTGTGACATCAACACGTTGTTAATTCATTTTCATGCTTCGGAAGCAGTGTAAAGTTGATTATTTTTATACTAAGCTACTTCTTTTTCTTTACATGTTTTACGCAATTTTGTATCAGAACTATACATTTAAAAACTGTATTCACTCTTTTATTTACTAAATAGAGCAGTATTTTTGTTGTTAATCGAAGTAGTTTGTTAGTATCTACACTACTCACAACTATTCGGAGCACTATAGTTATACAAATTTATGATTCAAATCCCCTTTTAAGAATATTTTTGCCGTCATTTTTTAAAATCATTCCGTCAAAAAATATTTTTTGTCTTTTAAATTTTACAATTAAATTGTGCCATAACTATGTGTTGATCACGAGTATGTTTCCCACGTTACGGATCAAAATACAACAAGTACTTCGACTTACGACAGCAAAATCGCCGTTAAATGTGTCCAATTTTTTATTACCTTGCTTGCAACTGTGGTAATCATGTAACCTCGGAGGAAGCAGATATTATGACACATCAGAGTACTTGAACTGTTGTTTTTAAAATCTAAGACTGAATAAAAAGTGGCAGTTACCTTAGTGAAATATTTTTTAATGTAGTAACTTACATAATAGATGTAGTAATAACTATTTCTAACCAATTCACCGGAGAGGCGACAGAGTCAGACGACTAAAAGAATAAGACATACAAAAAACCGGATCCGCAATACTGGCCATAATCCGACAGACATTGCACTTTCCAGATTAAAAAGATAAGACTTTGACCACAGACTATCCGAATAAATCATAGACGGAGGTGAATCACAGTTCCAAGAAAGCGGAAACGACCAAATTCCCGCCGTTTTTTGTACTACAACCCGGCAGATTGGAAGAGTCATGGACGCCATGACAGTTGAGCTTGGAGCCATTTGAACGGAGGTGCGATTGCGACTTTCGAAACAAAACGGTTAAGCCATAGTATTTAGAATTATCGAAAGCAAATATAAAGTTAAATAAACTAGGGTAATATTGTCATAATACTCATATTTATGCACAATATAATGCTCACTATATATTTGTCAGCCATGGCAGCAAATCAAAATCGATTCACAAATTATTTCTCAAAATCAGATATATTATAAGAATATATCTGATTTTGAGAAATAAACATTTTTTTAAATGGAATTCGTATCTTGGCATTGTGTAAATATGCATACTTATAATAAGCTTAGAAAATGTTTAACTAGACAAAAGCTCGAATATCGTTTGTTTTTACAGATTACACAAAATTTAAATAGATAAACGATCATGAAAGATGCGAACCAGAATCAGTAACCACACCCAAACTACAGTCTCATCAGCCGAAATGCGATGCGGGCGCCATCATAGTTGTATTCAATCGGGTCGGTTAGCGGACACCTGCGCCGCACCCGGCAAATCTCGGAGGGTGCACGCCCTAGGGACGAGCAGGGCGCAGGTAACTGTTTCGGTAAGTTGGCGAGCTCCCTAACGAACCTTTGAACGACCTTTAGAGGATTTATGCGTTATTTCTAAGATCGTTATGACGTTTTTGAAACCGTTGTTAAAATGTGGAAAAGTATCTGCAAATTAGTTTGACTTAAAGATCTATGTAAATATCGATTTGCATGGTTTTTTTTATTGATTATATCAACTACTATATAACACCAAGGGTTCTCCCACCTTCACCACAGTAAAACAAGCATTCAAACATTACAGAAACAGCCAGCGAACGTTACGAAGTTGTTACTCAACGTAAGCTAAAAAGTTCACTTGGTATTTGTTTTGCGTCGGATGATTACATTTAATTCCTGGATAAGAACAATCGTAATTACAGAGTGCGGTGTAAAAGAAAACCGGCTAACATCTCACCTATTACGCAACAGTACAGTCGCATTCATATTGTGAATATGATATTATGGTATTTGATATTCTTATTAGGTGGAATGCATGCTTGTATGCTACTTCATTGTAAAAAAATAATAAAGTAAGCAATTTAGTACTACTTATCTTACTTTTTATATATATTTTACGTAACAATAAAGCAGACGGGCTACCTGATGTTGTTGCTACCTTCGCCTATGGATATTTGCAAAACTAGATAAAGAGTATCAAATTCTTTTTGTAAAATGCGATTTACATTGAGTGATATTATGTTTATTTTCGTACTAGAAATATAATTACAATTTTTCACCTTTATTATAGTCATTAATAAAGAAACATTTATATTCATACGTTGATTCAATATTAAAATATTTAAAAAAACATATTTTCAATTCGAATGAAATAATAATTAATTATTTAAATTCATTGTTTCATTCAAAAATACTTACTTAAATCAATCTAGTTTTCGAATCATTTTGACTATGACTGCACTTTTGAACAAACCCAAATACTTCTATTTTATCACCAGACTTGGATCCATAAATCGTAACTGTAATATAAACTATTCTTTTTAAAGATATACTTCGCAAGCTGGCGTGAGTTCACGTCAAATTTTCTCATAGCGACTGACAAAAAACAAAGAATGAATCGGAGGCCATAATTAATATCGCGCCGACATGACAGTGCTTATGTAATTAGACGCCAATGTTGAAACTAGCAGCCATTTTATTTGCTACCACAGATACTACCTAAAATAATGAGAGCATTATCTGTATCTATAGTAATAAATGAAATTGAAGTGTCCGTTTGTAATGTCAAAATAACTGCTTTTTACTAAATGCATATGATACATATGCATATGTACGGTACCTATAGAAAAAATCTATCTTTACCATTTTTGTCCGTCTATGTTTCGGTCTATCTGTCCGATACGGCTAGATTAATTTCGACGGGACTTTCATTGGTAGATAGCCAATGTCATAAGGAGTTACATTATGGCATAATATAAAAATCCTTAAAATAGGTATTTAAAGACTTGCATGTCACTACTTCAAACCAGAATGTAGAAAGAAGTGCTTAACACTGTTATTAGGTAGAAATAGGTGTGACAGTGGTACCTCCGAAACTACAAAAGGTTCTACCTTCAAAACGTGTGGCAGAAATATTAGATATATTTCACTGCGGTACCCTAAAAACTCGATTCCTTGCAGCTTTAAATATCAGTTTCAGATAACTTCCCTGTGGTAATATTGCATCGTTTTTACGCAGTTTTTTAACTTCAAAGCCAGTTGCGATAATGACTCATACTCGATAGTTACTTGCAAAGTTTAATGTAACTTCATGCTTTTAGCGCAAAAAAGATTAATATTTATTTAACGACAGATACTACTGTAGTAAAAAATCGATTAAACGCCGGTCAATTTTGCTTTTTTCAGCTACAAAAATAAAAAAATGCGTATTTAAGTTGTTAAAAAAGTGATAAATTACGTCAACGGTATACAATATCACGATTAAATCTACCACAAGAGACTTCTGCGTAACCAAATATCAATAAACTGTTGTCAATGTGAAACTTGTTTTGACGTACAGTAACGACCGTTGTTAATAATCAATCTGTGTAATATTTTGCCAACCAAAGATAGACATTTGAGATTCGCATGCTCTAAATTGTCAAATCCACATTTGGTGAACAAAATTTAGACAGATTTTAATAACGGGCAATACACAAATAGATATAAACAAAACCATTTAACTTAGTCCTCAGGGGTGACAACTTATCTATTGACAACAGTAACAGATGATAATATAACGACCCTATAACTCATAAGGTGACCTGCCTCTTTTGCTGCTATATTAAATTAAATCTACATACTTGCCCCTAACCAGCGTGGTCGGAGCCAGTGAGGAAACTCCATATAATCTAACTATCACACTAGCTGGTTAACTAATAACCTACCTACTTTATTGCCCGCCTTGCACCACTCCTTGAGCGATATTCTCACGCGTACCATTTGCTCAACAGGTCGCTGTCCGACCGATATCAGGCCTTATGTCCTCACACACAAGGACCTGATGACCTGACTACATAAGTATTTAGCAGTGATTTTCAAAGTGGGCGATAGCACCCCCTTATTGGCACTGGAGGCTTTGGGGATGATGAAGCGGTTTAAGGAATTATGTTTCAATAATATTTTAAACTAATACCAAAACTTATTGTATTTATATCCATATTTATTATTTTGTTATTCTTCCTGCCCGTTTCATAGGCCTATTTATCGTCTGTCATTGATGCTAGACCAAATACATTTTTAGAAAGAGTTTATTATAGAAAATCTTTTAGCGCTGACTTATTCCGGAAAAAAATGTTTAAACAAACACAAATTAACATTTAACAGTCGCAAACCATTATCGCCGCTAGTGCTGTCTATAACTACCCTGTTTTTGACTTGTAGACGCTACAAAACAATTAATTATAAAGCGCAGTAGAAGTAGTTTGAGAACCTACAGTAAAAGTGACCTTCTGGGTCCAGTAGCAACGCAAGTAATTGCGAGGCGCGGTCGAGAACCAGATGTGGTGTGCGTACCGTTTCATTAGTGCTCCAGTGTCAGACAATCCGTATAATTAGAGATCGCCCCATCTACATGTAAATGATATGGGACGATGCATTATCCTCGGGTGTGCTCTGTCAGTCCAATGGAATTGGGGCATGAGAAACTAGTCGTTAAAGTTTACTATAAATAAACGCTAAAGCCGTGTTGCCACTCAGAAGTACTGCACATGACTTTGAAAGTGATAGAACCATTTAGAGGTATTCCCGCTATGACATGGGGCTCTTAAAGCGTAGTGCAAAAAGAGATCTTTAAAGCTGGCGACGCATTGGTGACCCTGGTGTTGCAAGTCCATAGACGACAGTGACTACTTTTCACCAGATGGCCCGTCACCCTTATCGTTAGTGTAACTATATAAAAATTTGTGATTCGACTTTTGAGGCAACACCGCCACAACATTTTGTATGACATCCATATTAAGCAGTGTACTGGTTTGAGATAGTAAAGAGTTACTTATCATAGGCGTTCCAACTTAGTCCTCAAAGATAGCACCGTCTCGGTGACCAATCTCATGTATGATTCTAATCTTGTCTGCGGTGATTACATATGTCCGTGGGCAGCAGTTGTTACTTACCATCTTGGACTGTTCATTTGCAACTTCCAGCATATAAAATCGGACAATCTATTCGTAACACTACGTAGTAATACCTAATTCTATCATAGTACACAATATGTGATTATTGTGTAGTCTGTTGTAATTAGAACACAACTATGAGTCAATTACAATATCACTGTAGTGGTTACTTAATTGCATTAATTATAATTATTCATTCATGTTTTAACTTTCAAGCTGTCAAAACATAAGACTACTCAATTTGTAAATGACAGCTAAATAATATATTTGCTTAACGTTGACAAAAAGGGAGGGAGACATACTTATGTAAGACTGACTTACACCCGGTAGAAATGTTATACAATTTTGGACTACCAGAATACGAAAACTATAGCGTCGAAAGATTGACAAATTTATACGTAGTAGAACCTTCTGTGATTCGACTCCGGCGGCACCACTGACACACCTTTTTTCTAGTAACAATATTGTGAATAATATATGTATTCTGGTCTGAAAGGATAAGGACTTTGTCTCCCTTACCACAGAGGCATCCTTATCCGAGGCGTTCCGACTTGGTCCTCAGTGGCAGTATTATAGCTGTGACCAACCTCAGGTAGGATTCTTATCTGAGGTCGATTACAGATGTCGTTGGCGACTGTTGTCACCTAACATCAGGTCGCCTGCATGGTCGTTTGCTACTTCCATATGTAAAAAAAACTTAAGAAGGCAAAAATCTGTTAAGATTGCTTGGAGTTACTCCAATGACAATTTCATTTGATATTCATGACAGATGTCCTTGGAAAACAGTAGACGAACAGGTGGACTCGTTACTTCAAATTTAAAAAAAAAAAGCAATAACTATTCTTTATGGACTTAAGTGGGTAATTGTCTTTACCCTCAACTATTATATAACTTATCTCTAAAATTTTCTACCTGTACCCTAACACAATGCAAACATTTCCTGTTCATACAAATATCACCCTTATTACTTCTGTTATAAAGGTGAACCGATGCGTTAAATTGAGACAACTTTAAAACAATACTTAAACATAGCAGGTACATACTACGGCTACTATGGTAAAGGTCAATACACATTACCTTTAAAACACCACACCATGCAAACAAGAATATAACGTTTAACACTACTGATGCAGAAATAAGTGTGACCGCGGTACCTTCACAACGACCCACGAAAAATTCGGATCATTAACATTAAAATGGCTTGTAACACAAGTAAATACCAAGTTTACACGAAATCCGATACCGATTTTAGACCAAACATGTCAATCTACATCGATACTAAGCAATGAATGGATCTAGCATATCGATACAAGAAAATCGATATTTGATTTTTTTCTTAACTTACTATTTTTTCGTTTTTTTTATTGACTTAACTTCTAAGCGTCACAAAAGACGATTATTTATTTTTTATGCTGATATATTCCCGACACCAAAAACTCACGTTCCTTTAGTAGTAGTATAACAATTCTCGATATTTTTATAAATCGATTCCGAGGTTCTGATTTCAAAATCGATCTTAGCCGTATTACGCGTATACCTTAAGGGAAGTTGAAACAAAGTTTACGAGTTACTTGTTTATGTTCATGAATGGATAGCAACGGCGCACCTGTTACCAACACCGGATTTCAACCAGTTCCGGTTTACAGTTTAACTACACAACTGAATGAAGTTTTTGTTCTTCCATTTAAATTTCATTGATTTGTTTAACCTTTTTCTTCATTGAGTGCACTGAAAGCCTTGCAACAATTCTAAACGAGTTCAAAATATTCAGATTGATTCGTAATCTTCCTTTTTGAACACAACACCAACGCCGCGCAATTTTGGTTTTGTGGCAGCAATATTGAATGCTATATTATAGTTTGAAGAGTGGAAGGCACTTTTTAATAAATTGAAGTAGCAAACGAACATGTGGTAATCTCGATGAAATACATGCATGCCAACTTAGTCCTCAAGGTCTGTGGCAACCTTGATGAGGGCTCCAATCCTATTTAAAGTCATCTATGTCTAACGCATGACAAATGCATTCATAGTTCAATGGCTGAAACTCATCCTCTCGATCGGGAAGTTCGAGGTTCAAGCCCCAAACACCTTTGATTTTTGAAATTTATATATGCACTAGAAATTAATTACCACTTGCTATAACGGTGAAAGAAAACGTCGTGAGTAAAGCTACAGACATAAGATCTCTTAAAAAAAACTTATATAAAGTTAAAAAAAGTTACATAAAGTCTACCACACTACAGCATAATCCCTCTCACTCTGAGAGGACACCAGTGTCCAGCAATAGGACGATAGATCGGCAACGACCACTTAGCATCAAACGGTACACCCACATCCTACTTAAGTATCCTGAAAAAGTTATCAATATAGGTCGAACTGCACCCTAAAATTTATAAAGCTCACTATGCACTGTCCAGGTCAGGGTCAGGATAAAGACGTATCAACCGCGTCCGGCGGAAGCGGTCCGATAGTCCCCGGAAGGTCCGGAAGTCATATCGTGTGAACTGCCGATATCTGACCGTCAGTATACAATGCGTTAAATCTAGTTATGCCAGTAAACCTAACACTGTATTGTTGAAGAGGCCGCTTAAAAGTAATAACAGATATGTATTTAAAACTAAAAACCTATCAATTACAGGTTTTTTTGAACGTTATTTTGTTTTTTTTTTTGATATCTATTTCACGGAAGTGCGTTAAAAAATGTCCACCATCTCGGGGCTACCGCCATATTGGATTTAGAATAACGTCACTAAGCTAATCATGCACTTTCGTCTGAACCAAAGGTGTATACAAAGTTACAGCTTAATTGATTGAGGTCAACTGTTATAAAAATCCGTTGCAAGATTTGTCCCTCACACACATACTAATAAGGATAGTTAAATACAAACTTAAAAGATGTTTATATGCTCGATAAACCCCGAATTAGACGGATTTAAGACATAACATACAACACTGCCAAAATGTGGATAGCTAAACTTCAAATTCAAGAACTTCTTTAGTGAACTCAAGCATGTAGGTTCTTTTATGAGTTATCCCGTCACCGTCAAAGCAAATGATAATAAATTTTTAGTATGCCCAGAACCTCTAAAAATCAAGGATTTGAACCCCAAACACGGCAAACGAAATACATTATATTAATAACATTCACATCAACAGCCTCTTGTCAAATGTTGGCTGTTAATTGGATCTACTTATGCAAACAGGAACCAATCCACACACATGCCAAAATCGTTAAAAATGTTGATGATTTTGAACAATATTATATTTATGTAAAAAGATTTTATTAAAAATAACCTAAAATTTTACAGTACACAAAATTTTGACAAAAATTGACTTTTTCTCAACACTGTCGTTGTGCGGATTGGTTCCTGTTTG